>CM041782.1:73278596-73459642 GCA_023374045.1 Limonium bicolor | reverse complement strand
TCCACTTTGGTGCCATGAAGATTCACCATTGATGGAGCTTGAGCTCATCTTTTCATGCCTTGTCATTCTCCTTGGCTTCAAGGTAAGGAAATTTAAAGAAAATCCAAGTTTTCCTCCATTTTTGTGTATAACCGAAAATTCATCCCTTAATGGTGCATTACCTTGCTCTCTTCTTAGCTTAATTCAAACTTCAAAGGACTAGGAGGAGTCCTATCTTGCCACTTATTCAAGTTCTCTTTCAAATTCTAAAGGTAAGCATCAATTTTAGTGTTTTAAGACACATATGTAAATCTAGGGTTTAATTATGAGTTTAAGTATGAAACTTAACTCTCATTACCCTTATATGTGTATTGGTTAGAATATTGACAAGTGATAAAACCTCCTTGCCGATTTTCAATCAAGAAAGAATAAGAGAAAACAAGTGGGAAAGCTTGGAAAACAAAGAGGTAAATGACCTCTCTTAATGTGGTTTTATGTACTAGGAAATTGAGCTATATTTGCTTAATAAATAACCTAAAGAGCCAATGGGAAATGAGCTAGAAAACTATCCACAAGGTGGACTAAAAAGACATGGGAGCATTGTTGTGTGTATTTGCAGGTTGAAGGCATTTAAATGTGGAAATTCAGTGTTTAAGGTTTATGCAATTTAAGGGCCTAAGTGCCAAGCAATTTAGGTTTATGCACTATATTGTGATGTAGTGTAGTTTAAGGGTTTAGTTGTGTGTAAAGAACGTGTCTTGTTAAGGTGAATGTCTTTGATGGTTAAAGGATGAAAAAAACCATATGTTTGTGTGCAAGAACGTGTATTAAGAGATTGAGTGTTCTTGGATTGTATAATGGTGGAAAAACTATGTGTGTTGGTGTAAGGTGATACAAGAGAAGTTATGGCAAAATTTAGTTGATAAACAAAAGAGTTTATGTGTAGTAATGAGATTTTACGACCTAGAAGGTACTAGGAACTGTTAAGTGTTAAGATGGTGAAAGAAAGTGAAATAAGGTGTTCTTAAGTGTTAAGATGCCTTGGGCATAGTCTTGGAGGATTTAGAGATCAAATGGGTGTTTTAAACACACCAAGGTTATGTTATGTGAAGTGTTAAGTCTTGTTCAAGATTTGGTAAACAAAGGAAAAATAGAATGCCTTGTGACGGTCTAAGTGTAAACTTGCGGAAATAGACGAAGTTGTGTAATGGAGGTGTTTGTGAGAAATAATGCTTTTGGAGTAGTGGTAATGTTTGCGAGACAACACTTTGGTTAGTTGAGGTAGTAGGCATATTATACCACTTAGAAATCTAAGGAAAAAAATGTTATAAGTGTTAGGAATTGTTGTAAGAAATTGTGTAAGAAGTTAGTGATGAATTAGGAAGGTTTAGTGCTTGTTTTAAGGTGTTTAAACATGTAGGAAACATGTGGAAAGATTATGGAATGATTAGGTAAGGTTTAAGGTTGGATTAGGGGTTGAAAAATGATGTTTTAACAACATATTAACATGGTCCGGGACCTAGCCCTTGTATAGGTACCCGAACCACCCTTAAAAACATGCCGAAATTGAAGTTTACAAGTGGTCAGGGTCCTTAGTCCAGGACCAAGACCCGGACCAAGTAAAAAAAAGAGCCGAGACTACATTCTACAATTGGTCTGGGACCTTGGGTCCAGACCAAGTCCCGGACCAGGGCAAAAATGGCTTAAAATGTGCTTTAATGACTTCTAATGATGGGGGATTGAATGGTAATGGTTTTAGGTGATGTTTAGGCCTTGGTTGGTGACATGTAAAGGCCTTAAAATGTGTAAACAAGTGTTAGGTTTGATGTGAGAGTTGTGAACTTAAGATCACAAGAGTAAAATTAAGTATAACGGGATGACGGGGTTAACTATGGGCGCATTAGACGTTAAACAAACATGTTACCCCAATGTTAATGAAAGTAATTGTAATGTTACCAGTTGTTCAAGGATTGTTTGAGGAACATAGGAGGACACAATAGAGTGGGCCTCGGTGACAGGTATGGCTTTCTTGCAACCTGTGTTCTACCGGATTACACCGGCTTGTATGCCAATGTGTTTTTCTGAATGTTTGCCACCTTTTAAGATAAAACATGTAATGAGTTTAGTTGTTTAATATGTGGAGTGCGTAGTTCCGATACCGTTAGCTTTAATATGTGCAAAACTTAACTAACCGACTCTAGGATTACATAATAGATCGGTATTCGGACTTAACGACCCAAACCATGGGAACGTTCTAACCACGACTATGCGTGTGTTAGTTATGTGTTGTTTGTGCGTGTTAGTATGTTCACTACCCTTGTGTGGTCTAACTAGACCTACCACCTATTTGTGAATTAATGTACTAAGTCCAATAATGAGACTTCTAACAAGTGCTAACCGGGGAGTGAGGAGTCCGGTCGTTCCAGTCACACGTGTGAGTATGGGGGTCGTTGTCATATCAGGTTCGATCCTCTCCGTATGTTATGGTTGTTTTCCTTTTTGGTTCTCAACCTTCCCCTTATCCAAGGCTATTTACTGACTCACGTCGGGCCCAGGGGCATACTATGTTTGTTCGGTGTGCTTGGATTACTATATCCGACGCACCTTGGGGTTAAGTTATCCGTTCATTTAACAGGACGGTAACGAGTTATGAACGAGCTTATCATGAGTTGACATCATTCTCTAGGCTCTACAAGTGATCTAACTATGTTGGGTCGGTTCCTAAAGAGAACCGTTCCCGTTATGTTATGTGTTATTGTTGTACTGCAATTCTTATTGCGATGTTATGTTGTACGTACGTTGAAACGTGAAATGAGTTGTTATGTGGAGTATGCGGATCATGGATATGAATCCAGGTTATTATAAGATGAATTTGAGTATAACCCGTCTAGTGGGTAGTGTCGTCTATTAAGGAAATAGCTCCAATAGAGGAGAAACCCTCTAGGGTTAAAGAACACCATGAGTGATTTAACGAGTATAGATGTGTTGACTGTTTTTTTGAGCCCATTGTTGTGGGTATGTAATGTGTTATGTGTTTATAGCATGCACGATTTAAATATAATCAACCGCATGCTTAGACGACAATTAGTTGTGCGTGGCCTGGTAGCATGCGGGCTGCACGATTACCATACTAGCAAAGGTGCTGAGCCCCCTGGGGGCCACCCTTTCTTCTATTTCCTATTTCAGGTACAAGAAGCTGGAAGCCGTTCGAGAGTAGAACGGGGTAGTTGTTTGTACATGGGTAGCCATTTAAATTGAGTATGTATTGTAGGTGTAGTAAGACCAAAATTGTTGTCGACATTAGTTCGTAAATACTCGGTACAGTTGGAACGTGTATGCACATTAACAGTTGCAAATGGAACGAGAATGTAATGTGTAGTTGCTCGGGAATCTGGTCCATCAGACCGATACAATGTATACGTATTAGCCTTGTTAGCCACGTGGGTGGCTAACGGCGTGTAACACCATTGAGTTGAGTAATGTGATGAGTTAAGTTTTTCGCTGCAATTTGTGGTTAAGTGTGTGGTTGTAGTTGGGGTGTTACATTTGAGGACGAGAATGAGAAAGCCGAGAATGGTGAATGATGGGGAAGTAAATTTCTACTTATACAGAGCTTCATCAAAGATTTGTGGAAGATAGAAAGGCGTGAATGGAAGCATGCAAGACGGCTAGAAGGCTGACAAACAATTGATGACCTTACCAAACCCTTTGAAGTGGTGTGAGCAGTGGGAGGCGGCAGGATCCTAGCTAATAGGTGATAAGTGAGAAATACATAGACATTTAAGGGTTTAATTTACCTTATACTCACTCACTTTCAGGATAATATTACTCACTTATCGTATGTTTTTCCTAAGAGTTATGTCTTGATATGGACTGATAGATTTTATTATAATACAAAAAGGAAAAAGTGTTGGAATCAAATAGTTTATTTCACAAGCTTTCCAACGCAACAACGGCGTGTAAAACGGACTTATAACGAAGAATCTGGAGCCGGTTTAAGATTGCAGGAAAATAGAAAACAAATTTCATTGTCCGCGGTTGTTTGGCCGGACAAGACAGAGGCGTCCGGGGATGTTTGGCCGGACACAACCCGGACGGGACACAATTGTGTCTGTGGCATGTCGAGTAGTAACAAAGGGCGGACATAATTGTAACCGTGGTGTGTCCGCGGAACAAAGGACGGACAGATGTGAGACGTCCGGCCCTAAAAGGGCGGACGCAACCCAGACGCGGCAATGTGTCCGTGGAATTAAGCCAGGACAGGGACGGACAAGAGATAAATGTCGCGACAACTTGGTGCTGTTTATCTTCTTCCTCGCGGCGCCTACAGACATATTACCTACCTCATCGCCAATATCAGGCGCCGCCGACTGTCCTCACGCGTTCTGCAGCCCCAATCCATCTACCTCCCTTATCTTGCTCATCCACTAGCACGCGTGCTCCAATTCTTCTTCTTCTTCTTCTTCTTCCTCCTTTCCTCTATAAAAAGCCACTGCTACTTCATCAAAAAGAACGCACGCTCGTACACAAAAACTCTACTCTCTGAATCACTCACGTTCACTTCCAAATTACACTTCCTCCACAGAAATTCCATTTTCCTCCATACAGTCCGTGCGAATGCAGAGAGCTCTTTCTTTTCTTTAATTGTACTTTGTTTTAATGGCTGTCATGCTTACGACGTCTGTTTGTATAATTATGTCTGAGTAAAATCCTTAGCCTCCTGGGTTGGGAAGCAAGCTTATTTTACTAAATTGTGTTACGTAAACTTTCTAATATAATCTGTTCAAGCAATATTTTGATTCTCCTCCTTAATGCGCTTTAATCTTTAGGCCAATTATTAAAGTGATATTTGTAGTTTCTTGTTAAAATGCAGTGCTGAGACAAGATTCTAGACAAGAGAAGTAAAAACAGGTTAGCGACTAGAAGCGAGTTTTCGCCTATAGGTTAACCAGTCTCCAATAGGAATTGTTAATAATGCGATTAATTTATTAATAACTTGAACAAGGGATTGCGCTTGTTGTTTAAATTAATCAGGGTTATTAGGCAGGGAACAGTCAAAAACTAATTAAGATTCTTGAGTTTATTGCTAAAGTGGGAAGGTTTATGGTAATATAATTGGATAAAATAGGTGAGCAGAACAACCCAGGGTGCTTTCTTTAAAAACAAAAGAGTTTTATAACTGCTATTATTAATCTGTTTTAATTAATTTTTCTTTTTACTGTTTTGTTTACATTAAGTTCTAAACCACAATTTCTCTCAAAAAAATGATAAGTTTCTGTTCAGTAGTCTAATTAGAATTCTCAGTTAATTTACACTATCAGTTAAACCACAGCAAGGTCCCCAAGAGTTCGACACCCCACAATTCCACTATTCCGCAAAACGATTAGGTACACTGCCTAAGTGGTAGAAGTAGTCACATATTTCTCCAACAAGTTTTTGGCGCCGTTGCCGGGGACCTCCGACACGGTTAATTGATGGTTTTTAATTTTATTGAGATTTCTGTTTAATTTTGTTGCTCTTTAATTTTAATTTATATTATTTTGTTGTTTGTTTAATTTCGGACATCTAATTTCGGACATCTAATTCGGACATCTAACTTTGGACATCTAACTTCTGACATCTAATTTCAGCTCTTTAATTTATTGTCATTTATTTTTTCAGTCATTTAATTTCCATTGTCCTTTAAATTTCAGTAAATTAACTTCTAACTCTTAAAATTCTGTAATCTAACATTTAAATTTCAGTATACTAACATTTAAATTCCGTACTCTAACATTTAAATTTTAGTATACTAACATTTAATTTCTGTTTAATTTCAGTAACTAACTTTTAATTTCAGTACACTAATTCCTAACATTTAAATTTCAGCAATCTAACTACTAACATTTAAATTTCCTGTAAACTAATTTCTAACATTTAATTTTCAGTCAGTTAAATTCTAGCAATTTAAATTCAGTTCTTTAAATTTCTGTCATTTAATTCCCTTGTCATTTAATTTTCAGTTAATTAAATTCCAGTAATTTAATTATGTCTTTATTTTATTTTAGTTTTTAGTGAAACTGCATTTAATTTCCATTCCTTCTTGTTCATTTTTGTTTCGCTTTATTTACTCTAAAAAAATATAGTTCTTTGTTTTGTTAATTGCTTCTTTCTAATTTTGTTATTTTTCTGTAGTTTATATTTACTTGTCAATTATTGCTTTTTCTCTAACAGTTATCCATTTTTCAAAAATACATTTTATTTCTATATATGCGTCGAACTCGATCTGTAGGTAGTCCTCAAAACGATCTTGAACCTGAGATTGAAAGACTTCTCCACAGAGAAAGACGACAACAACGTGTAGAGATGGCAACTCGACAAACTCTCTGCGAATACCAGCAACCATCAGTTGAAGGGAGGCCTTCTGCTATTGTCCTTCCTCAGGTCACTCAGGCTGAACTAGATGCCTGGCAATTCAAAACAATTTCATTACCACACTACCACCAGGGCCAATACAGCGGGCTAGATTCAGATGATGCTCCACACCATATATCTGCATTTCTTGATTTTTGTAACACTTTCAATAAAACAAGAAATCTAAACGAGCGCATCCGTCTACAATTGTTCCCCTATTCATTGAAAGATGGCGCCTCCAGGTGGTTGAGAAGTTTACAACCCAGCAGTATCCACAGTTGGGCTGAGTTAGCAAACAAATTTCTGGCGAAATACTATCCCCGTCCAAAACAAGAGAAAAAATTGCTGAAATCACCAACTTCTATCAAGAACCAGGTGAGTCTCTTTATGATTCGTGGGATAGATTCAAAGAATTACAGATATTATGCCCACATCACGGTATGAGTAGCCAAGAACTTGTGCTATCATTATTTAGAGGCTTAAATGATTCTAACAAACTGTTGCTAAGTTCCTCGTCTGGAGGAAATTTTATGAACTTGACCGGAGAAGAAGTAGTTGATCTACTGGACCAGATGACCGCCAGTACCAGACAATGGGTAAAAAAAACAAGGGAAGAGGAGAAGCCAAGAGAGAAACCGGTATCTACAGTATTCCCCCGCAGGATCATGTGTCTGCTCAACTCGCTGCACTAACAAAACTTGTGGAGAAACTAACTCTTAGTCAACCACAACAAAAAGCTGTGAAAACAGTAGCCGCTTCCCCATATCTGACTCCCTGTTGCGAAAACTGTGGAGGAGCTCATGAAACCCAGATTGCGATGGTTCAGGTTGCAACAGGACCCTTGAGGAGGTAAGTTTGATTAACAACAGAGCACCAAATCCTTATCCGAACTCCTACAACCAAAACAATTGGAGGAGTAATCAACAACCATGGAGGAATTATGATCCACAGACGAGCAACCAAGGTTTCAACCAAAACCGACAACCGCAGTACAACCGACAACAGGAGCAGCCAACCAACTCACAAGGAGACATGGGCGAATTGAAGGGCATGATGAATCAGCTTCTGAAACAAGGTCAGGCGATAAATTCAAAATTTTCTGAGATAGAAGCCAAAGTTGCTGATCAGGCTACTATAACCACAAATTTAGAGAGACAGATAGGTCAGATTTCCCAACAGTTGGCTCAAAGACCAGCAGGGTCACTCCCGAGCCAGACAGATCCAAATCCCAGGGAGCATGCAAAATCAATAACCCTAAGAAGCGGGAAAGAACTGGTATCCGATGTCCCTGAAACTGAGAAGAAATCTGATGAACAAAAATCTGACAAAGAAGACGTAACAATTCCCAAGGAGAAGGAGTCTCCTGCATCCCTTACTATTAAACCGTCACAGGTTTCATATGAAATTCCAATCCCATTTCCTGATAGATTAAAGAAGAAGAATTTGGATGACCAATTTGGAAAATTCTTAACATTTTTAAGAAATTAACTATTAATATTCCTTTTTCTGACGCCTTAACACAAATGCCTATTTATGCAAAATTTATGAAAGATATCTTGTCTAACAGGCGATCTTTACAGGAAAATGACATGGTGAAACTAACCGAAAGAGTGTCTGCAGTACTCTTAAAGAAGCTACCACCGAAGTTGGGAGATCCAGGTCTCCCTATCATTCCTTGCGCGATAGAAGACATAAATTGTGGTAACGGGTTATGCGATTTAGGAGCCAGTATTAACTTAATGCCTTTATCTATCTTTAAGAAATTAGGTATAGGTCAATGCTCTCCAACTCCTGTGCAGCTACAACTAGCTGATCATTCCATAATCCACCCTAAAGGAAAAGTTGAAGATTTAGTGGTTTCTGTTGGCAAATTTATTTTCCCTGCTGATTTCATTGTTATTGACATTGAGGAAGATAAAGATGTTCCACTAATCCTAGGTAGACCTTTTATGAGAACTGCGAGAACTTTAATTGATGTTGAAGGAGGAAAAATTATTTTAAGACTTCATGATGAGCAGGTAGTTTTCGACATGACCCGGAACATGAAGCATCCTTCTGATACACAAATCTGTTTTTCTATTGACACTTTAGTACATGAGACGTTCCTCAGCAAAGATGAAGAAACGATTTTAGAAAGATGTCTCATGGCATCTTGTGAAGCTGAAGACGAAAATCCTGATATTGCTCTCATGGCTGAAGAGTTAAACAAGCATGTAACACCCCTACCGCTACTACCATCATTACCGTCCAATCTCCTTACACTTTCAGATTCACGCAGCGGATACTTACATACACACGGCGGGTGATACAATGCCGTTAGTCACCCACGTGACCAACCAGGCTACTCCTACTACATACAGCATCGGTCTGATGGACCGGAATATCCGAGTACTACACACTTACAATACATACTCCAATTACCGAATCAAATACTAGAACTTCCCATTCATTACAATGCTCCATAAGTTCAATACATTATAATCCACTGAGTTTACTAATATCCTTATACATACACATTACCTCTTTCAATTCCATACATACTCATTAAGAGTCTAGCCACTACCCATTCCTCACAACTACTTACTTTCGAAGTACAAGGGGTGTGCCACTTAGTACACTTCTACATTCTACTACAAACTATCCAAGTGTAGCCACCGGTCTCTTACCATGACCATATCCGCTTCGGGTACCTGCACACTAAAAACGTTCCCCCGAGGGGGTCAGCTTTTGTTGAATATGATAACCGCATACCCCGCGTACTAGTGAGGGAACGCCGACCACTTGGTCGAATACATACAGTTCATTTTATTCATACATACATGCATACATGCTTTCATACATAATACTACACTACTTTACGCAAGGAATACATACATACACTTCAATACATACAAGGTAAACCATACAAGCCAACAATTACATACTTACCTTTCCCGAATCCACAATGTACAATACATATACAATACGTACGCAATACATACATAATACACCATCCTTGTTAGCTAATGTTGGTCCACCCGGGTTAATCGGGTGGAGATTACTCTTTTACTCGTTCCACAGTACTTACGCATACATACTCATACTCATACATAATTACTTACTCTTACTCATGTTAAGTCGTCGGGACCTCCGGCCCGGGGACTACTCCGTCCCACCACCGGGATTTACTTGACTCACCAATCCGGGATGCTACCTATTTAAGGGGTTTGGGCCGCGGACCAGTTTAAGAGTCAGGTATCGGATCCAACCTCTTGTGTCTCCTTATCCTCACGCGTGGCCGAAGCTATATCGGACTTCTACTCATTCCAATTTACTCACACTTAAGTTAGGAGTTAGGTAGTTAGTAATTTAGTAGAAGTCAACATCCAAGCCACATACACATTACATTATTCATATACATATCCATATGCAATACAGTACAATATACAAGTACAATACAAAGTACACTACACTTCATCATCATTCATATATTTCATGAATTATACAAACTATTGTTCAAGAGAAATATACCTAGAACAATATAAACAAGCATAAGTAAGTGCAATATAGTCCGATTCATGCATTTATCTTATTTGGTGGTCAAGTAAGCACACAAATCGGGGTAACCAGATTAGGATACAGGGCATGAAGAAATCATACCTTTCACCATTGATTTCGGACTCACCGACTCCTCTTCGGTGTTCAACTATTCGAATCCTAGCATATACATACAGTTGGGTGGTTAATCATCTATAATAACCTACTTATTATTTCTAAAGTTTTCCCTGTGTTTACTTACTAATTCCTTATTATTCAAATACATTACTAATTCCTTATTATTCAAATACATTTACTTATGTTACTTACTTAAAATTATCTCTAGGCTTGTTCATGGCCTTAATGACCTTTAAACATCATTTATTTTGTCTTAATTATCTTATAATATCATTACCCTTCATTACCCTACCTTAGATTAGCTTTAAAATGGATTCTGTGAAGAAAACGGGGTGGTCCTGGTTTGTGTCCTGGTTTACAAACCCGGACCATCTCTTCAGAGACGTTTCTGTCAAGTTTTTATGGTGGTCCGGGTTTGTGTACCAGTTTACAAACCCGGACCATCACTTTAGAAACTTTCTGCCGTATTTTTAAGGTGGTCCAGGTTTGTGTACTTGTTTGCAAACCCGGACCATCCTTCAGCGATACTTTCTGTCAAGTTTTTGAGGTGGTCCTGGTTTGCGTACTGGTTTGCAAACCAGGACCATTCCAGCGAGAAGGCATTCTGCCAAGTTTAGGAGGTGGTCCTGGTTTGCGTACTGGTTTGCAAACCAGGACAAATCCAGCCTGTTGCAAATTTACAGTTTTTAAGCTTTGTTTCAACTTCAATCTTTTACCAACTTCTTCCCCATTATTCTTACATATAATCCAGCGTATTTTAGCATTGATTAAGCACTTTAATCTAGCCTAATCCACTCTACCAAAATCTGTTACAAAACACACTCCACTGTTACATTTTTCTCCACTATTACAGTTTTGTTCTTCTCCAAATGCTACAGATTTTTCCTCTCTTCTTCCCACTACTCCTATGGCTCTTCTGTTGCCTCATTTGCATTATACTCAACCTAAGTCTTACTCAGTACAATGCTATTTTCACTAAATCCTTCATACTAATTCTTCCTTGATTCTCCAACACATTTCAATACTCTTTGCTACAGATTTTACATCTTTTCATTCTCTTACCACAACCACTACTCCTTAGTTACTAAATCATCTCTACTAAATCCCAACACACACCTTGGTTCTCCCATTCACCAAGTCATTCTTATACACAATTCCTACAAATTTCGCCATAGTTCACCTACTTTTCTTACTTATCCACACATCTCCTTTCTCAGCAAATTCATCCCTATTCTAGCCAAACCATAAGGGTTCTATCAGCACACATACAAAATCTCAATACGCCAATACTTCCTCAATTACAATAAATACATCATTACTTCCTCAATCCACCATACTAATACACATACACAATTTATTTGGCCCCAAGGCCTACAATTCCAATACTTGCTCATAAATACTCAAACTTCCACAAACTATAATACTAATACAATATTTGGGTTTCTTTAATCAGTTTACTCATCCCCATCACTCTAATGCATTAAAATTTAACATTAGGGAGGAGTTCTTACCTTAAGCTTATATTTCCTTCCTTTCTTTTCCAATCCTCCTCTTTTTCTCTTTCTTGCACAATCGGCTACATGGGGAATGGAGTTGCCAAACCCCATTCCCATCACCCAATACACAAAAAGTGTAATTAACATACTAACCCTTACATTAACACTAATGCATTGAAATGTTCAAATCACAAATTCTAGGGTTTACCTTTAGAGTTTTTAGGAGGGTTTTAGCCCTTGGTTTGAGAAGGTGATTCCACCACCATTGCAAGGTTGTAATTTTGCTTAAACGAGAGAGAGAAAGTAGAGTATTACAAGGGGGTAGGAATCGTTTGTAAAAGAAGATGAAGGAAACATGAGTTTTTCATGTAGATTTTTACCTTAATGGAGAGAGGAGACTCCAAGCTTTACTTTAGTACCATTTTATCTTTGAATGGGGAAAACCCATGGAGATGAAGTTCTTCCTTTTCAAATTTTGAAAAGATAGAGTTGTAGAGAATGTTGAGGGGATGAAGAATATGTGCTTACTTTTGCATTTGGAGTTCAAATGAGACTAGAGCATGCAAGAGAAGTGAGGTAGCCATTGAAGCTTCCCTTGGAGCTTCAGAAATCGCCCAACAGAGGAGGTAGAAGAGAGAGAAATCGCTGGGAGGAGGGAACTCACGAGAGAGAGGAGAAAATGAGGGGATTGGAGGTGAGAGAAAAGGTATGTCCCCTTTTTACTTTATTTACTTTTTACTTTTTGGCTCATTGTTTATTTAACTAGTTACATGTATGTGTGGGGTATTATTGGACATATAAAATCGGTCCCCCTACTGTATTACTGGTTGGAGCGTTTTTCGTCTTTTACAGAAACGCTCGTTAGTTTACCCGGTTTCGGTACTATTCACTAACCGGGCTCATTTTCCGGAATCCTCTTGTTTAATTATTTTTATTGGTTATTAAGCTTCCATAAATGCTTAATAATTATTATTTAATGATTTACTATTTTTACGGGTCCGTTTGACCACTTAAAGTCACGTTTTCGGGTTTTCTCGAAATACGTGCTCTAAAGCTCTATTAGCGTTTTAATTCATTATTGGATCCGTTTTCTTCGGGAGTTGTTCCCATATATTATTAGGTCTTATGAACCTTTAGAATCCATATAATACTCTAACGAGGTCTCATACCTCCTATGGTTATTTAACGCTTATGTAGCGTTTTTCGCTTTTAAGCATTTCTTGATTTCTTTTGGATTTTTTTCCTTACCAATATTACTTAGGCGTCATTAGGCCCTTAAATATGTATTAGATTAATTTTAATCCCTATATTTAAGTTCGGGGTTTTCAATACCCCCCTTAGGAACTTTGTCCTCAAAGTTGTTCGAGTTATGGGATTACGATTAATTACTTCATTTATACTTGCCTAATACCGAAGCCATACATTCCTCCTCCTTACCATTCCTAAATTCGTTACTCAATGTTTCTCCTTTCCATATCATACCAATGTACAATAATTACTCCAATCCATATTACTATCAACCGTCCGGTTCCTCATTACAACATTTATACATACGTACAGTGCAAAGCTATCCCCAAAGCAATGCAATACACATTACAATTCCGTAGGAACTCAGGTCATCTAGACACAGGACTCCTCTATGTCCCGCTGCCCTTGGAATAACACAATATGATATACTACTATCTTCTCCGGTGTACGCTTCCAACAAATCCTTATTCTCATGTCTAAGGAAATCCTTTCACAACTACTAATTGGAAACCTTTCTAAAGCATACAGCTCTAAATTTCAATTTATATTCATTACATCTATCCTATGCGTGATTCTTGTGACCACTTAAGGGGAGCTTCAAGAATCATTCGACCCTGATGTGATCAGCATCAGTGTTGAACTATCTTTCCACCCCAATTTGTGTTCGGTTTCCCCTGATCTGATCAGGATCAAGTTCGACTTCCCACATCAGTTTCAAACAACAAAATAATTTAATTGTTTTCATTTTCTATCTTTTTACTCTTCCTAGTCATGATTACAATTTCATACATCTCCAAAGGATGGAATTTAGTCCATCTGTCATCCTCACTCTACTTCCCAAATACTTTACTCTGAGATTCAATACCTAAGTGCTCATTCCATGCCTTTCATACTTTCATCCATTACTGCCTTTCACTATTCAATAAGGATACCATACTTGAAAATTTAGTTATCCTCAATTTACTTCCAATAATTTGCCTAGGTATACACTACCCCTAGACTTCATTCATCTATTACTCTCATACATTTCGTACTACTTCTTCAAAGGTTACAATACTTGTGGAGCTCCGTCCACTACTCATTTTCCTCTTTGCTAATACACTTACACTGGGGTTACAAGATAGGTATACTACTCATCCTATGGTATTTGCATCTCTCGTGCCTAATTACCATAATTACAATGTGAATGAATACGTATGTTTATTTAACATAAGTACCAATCATCAAATCAGTTATCATTTGTGCTATGCACATTATAGTTTATGTGTTTTATTCATAAAATTCACATTATGTGGTTTTCGCTCTACCCCCCTTAAAAGGGATTACACCCACGTAATCTACCATATGTTATTATTATTAAACATTGGTTTACTCAATTTGGGCAATCTGAAGCGTTTTAGCTTCTTTACGGTTTATTACATAATGTACCCTTGTCAAAGGGTCCTAATCATATCAATGGTTTAGTCTTTGCACCAAGGATTCCTATATGAGTTTATTTAACTCATAATTAATTCGGTTCCAGCCTATTAGGCTTCATGGCATTACTAGCCATTCTGTTATACTTACTAGGTATATTATCTCCTAGCTAGGGCCCACTAGCTTCTACTGTGCGACCCTGATAACTTGGGTTACTTACCCTTCGTGTTATCCTTAATGTGTTATACATCACCTTTTTATCCGTCTATTATGGGAATAAGGTTTACTAAACAAATGCGGTATTCTTTTACCGTGTTTGAACTCAATGAGTTGTAGGTTTATAACCAGCTCTCTAGTAATCTATTATACATACTATTGTACTCCCACGCATATCGTAAGTTCCTCCAGCAACTATTGGTCGGGCGAGGTTAAGTCACTATAGTTGTGTGCTTCCTTTATTGTCGCTAGCTGTGAATTCTACCAGTTTCCCTGGTTCAGTACAAGTGTCTTTACTTGTATGACCTTGATTTCTATGCGTGGTCCTAGTGACTTTCTTCAATCTCTTCAACTTTTATTCCAATGGAATTCACATCTTGTGATCATTAGTGTGCTTTACACACTTCGTGCTTCTTTGGCCTGGCCGCACGGTTTGTTGTTAGGCTGCTTAACTGGCTTATGCCATGTTTGTTGGTGAAAAGAAGGGTTTACTACGGTTTACATTCTCCATTCCCTAGCCATCCCATTAGGTCATTAGCTGCACAAGTGCAATACCAAAAACACTCAGTCATACAGAGTGCAGAGGCGTAAACGCTTGACAGTAAGTCACTTATGTGATAGGAAATAGTATTTCTGCCTGTCATCTCATGCTTATACTCCGTGTTATGATCTGCTACTTCCTCATAGCCGTCGCTTGTTGCGCACTGTATTCTTACTCATTGTACAACATTGTTTTTACTGTTTCTGTTACTGTGGTAGCTTATCTGTACTCGTTGCCATTGTCGTTGGCACCATTTCCTTATGGTGTGAATACACTAGGAGGTTCCTAGTTCATATGTATGACGGTTGTCGCAGCATACCGCAGTATTATAATTCTAATGTGAAGATGTTCTTCCATTTTAGGTTTCATGTGTAGGTTAGCTTACCTCACATTCCATCATCATTTATGATACAATTTACCAAGTATCTTGGTTGACCAAGGATGAGATAACTCATCGGGTTATAAGCTCTCTTGAGTGTTAGTCATTCGTGGTGTTCAATGTGTATTCTCATTGATTGTTTTTGACAATTATTGTCTTCCAGTGCTGAGCATTGGTTATAGGCTTTAGCTGTGTAGTTCTACTTGTATGTACATCACCGGGACATCCCATGAAACTTCAAGGGTTTTCTGGTCCCGTTCTCCAATTGAAGAGTACTCTATTACTGATAAATGAAGGTTCTTGTTGAGAGGTTAGTCACCACTCATAAGTCTCATGACAAGGTTTACCATGTTAATATTTATAGAATGGTTCACCACATGCTTGGGTGCATATGGAGTATATTTACTCCTTTAAGTCGTAATGGTTTGGAAATCTCATTTCCTTATTCCATCGCCCCTTGGCAATATCTATATGCGTAGGCTTTACTGTTATAATAGATGGAAGCCTTTCTAAGGGTTCACATCTTCACCACCTTGGTGGTCTTCGGTTAACGAGGGGTACCTTCCCTTGGGTTCTCGTAGTGTCCAAGTGTGGACTAGGCCATTGTTGGCATTATAACGATTCCTATGCCTCTGTGTTATTATTTCTACAGAGGGCATGAAGAGTAATTAAAACCTAGTCAACTGTATACTGGACTGATGCTCTAGTGACAGTGACAGTGACATTGAGGTAACCATTACTCCTAGCCGCTCATTATGTTGAGCTTTAATTTGGTTGTTCAGTTGACGGTCTATTTGTCGTATGAAGCAATATCTTTTGCAAGTCTTGTTATTAAATGGTGTGGTTTTGCAACCGTTGAGGTTTATTTAACGTATTTGGTTTATGGCTTCAGAGCCCTGTTTCTGCAAGCTATGCTCTTTGCAAGCTGCTTATACATGTTTCCACTCCTTGTATACCATTATAGGTTGGAGGTATTATTGGGCTCCATGGCAAGTCGTGACATCACGCTTCCGTTCATAGGAGACCCTTTAGGCAATCTGGTGTTAATCCGAGCCTTCTGGTAATTTAGGGTATTTCCTGTTAAGTGAAATCCCTTCGGTGTCCTAACTGAATGTTCGTTCTAGCTCATGTGCTCTTATCAAGACGCTTGTTCAGCTGTTGTTATCTCAGACACCCTTCAAGGATTGCTCCTGGGTGCTGTTAGTTATGCCGTTACCTCCGGCTAATGTTTATGATATGTTGTGCCTACTATACCGACTTGTGGTATTGCATTGAGTTATTCCCTTTTTGGGTTATAACGTCTCCCATTCTTGGGTAGACTGTTCATACTTTCTCCTAGTGTTTAAGACTAGGTTTAATATCCTCGTCAATGATGGATTATGCTCCGTGGTAATCTTGTGATCGCTCTTGGGAAACTCCGTCCCGTTTGTTGAGCATCGAGGTGTTCACCTTAGGCATCTGCCTTACTGTGTTCAGGCTGGGTATCCCTTCCAGCTGTCATGTATTTGTTTGACATCTTGAGACATGTCCAATGTCTATACTTATTAGTCTGCGCTCTTTGCGCTTCCTAATTCTCATTCCTCATCTTCAGATGGACTCTCTGAGTTCCTTTATGCCAATTACCTGGCTGAGTTTCTTCTCCTTGATCGTCTGAGGTGTTCTGCTGTTCTGGTTTGAACTTACTCATGGTCCGTAGAACGGAGTTGACTACCTCACGTGTTTCGTGCACTACATGTATACATACGTGGGGTACCATGTTGATACGTTACCACTTACCTAACTATATGTCAGGCCCGCAAGCTCCTTCGGAGTGTGGTTGTCCCACATCCCGTAATTGGGTACACTCGTAGTGCTCGTCACACGCCTAGGTGAAGTATTCTATTGTCAACTCCTCTTGTATCATTATATGATACTCACCGTAATTATGTTGGATCGGTTTTTAAAATCCAAGGTTTTAAAAGAAGGTTTGTGGTTTTGAAAGGAAACTTGGTTTAAAAATAACGGTTTGGTGTTAAAAGATGTTCTTCATGGCGTAGCCATGTTGAGGTTTTGACCAAGTCCAGCTTCTTGCTGACTGGTATGTCCTTAATACAATGGTCAAGCCGTTAGGCCCTTCCAAGGTTCCAATATTCTTCCTGTTCTTATGATACGTGATCTGATAGTCGCTTCTTTGCGATCTCGGTACATTACTATGTACTTGTGGTGTGTTAGTGTTCCTCTACATGTTCCTGCCCTTACTGCACTTGCCGTGGCAAGTGCGTGGTACTGTTGGTTTTTGGTTAAACCTATACCGGTCTTGGTATGGTTTCCACTTGTATTTAATAGTCTTGTTGGCTCTTCCCTTGATCATATTGATCTATGTTTGGGATACTCGATCCTTTTAAGTAGCTTCTCGTTGATCTTGACATAGTTGTCTTGGTCGGGGTACGTCTCCAGTCCTAGGAGATCCCCATTTATTTAGTTTGTGTTTTTCTTTGTTGCTCGTTCCCACTGGTTTACCGTGGTTATTGAGCCTTAGACTGTTTAGGTACTACTCTTGTAGTCCTATCAGGTTATATCCCGGGATATCCTTGTAGATGTGTACGCTATGTCAGTCAGGTATTGTAGCCTTTTGGCGTTGTAGTTTTGGAGTTAATCACTCCTAACTATGTCCTTAGTCAGCTAGCATACCGTTGGTGGTATTACTTAGCTATTATTGTTCCGTAGACTTGTGTCTCGGGTTTTGTTACAGCTTTTTCCACTTTGCTGCACGCTTAGTGCTTTTCTTTGTGATGTTGATTAGCTAGGTTCTCGCGACGGCTAAGCACGTCGCCCCATGCTGTTATAAGTTGTAGCCTCCTTATGGTTGGAGTTCTCATGCTACCGCTATTAAGTGCGGGTATTGTTGTTTAACCGGGATTCATCTCCGGGTCTTCCAATCCTTGGAATTTACTATATGTCAGTTCTTGTTTACCGTACGGTGGTTTCACCACTGCCAGATCGGGTTTCCCGAGTATGAGAGGACTTTCCTTCTCTCTGGCGTCCCTTCCCAAGTTATACAATAGGGTTTGCGGAGGGCGGGTCTGGTATTGTAGGTATCCGGTACTCACCGGGAGTTCCTAACTAGCATATCTCCAATGCTAACACTCAGCCCTTAGCCCTAAGCTTCAAATTCCTAACTCGGTATTCCTAAGCTCGGTATTTCCAGTCATCAGAGCGATACTTCACTCTGATACCACTTTTTGTAACACCCCTACCGCTACTACCATCATTACCGTCCAATCTCCTTACACTTTCAGATTCACGCAGCGGATACTTACATACACACGGCGGGTGCTACAATGCCGTTAGTCTCCCATGTGACCAACCAGGCTACTCCTACTACATACAGCATCGGTCTGATGGACCAGAATATCCAAGTACTACACACTTACAATACATACTCCAATTACCGAATCAAATACTAGAACTTCCCATTCATTACAATGCTCCATAAGTTCAATACATTATAATTCACTGAGTTTACTAATATCCTTATACATACACATTACCTCTTTCAATTCCATACATACTCATTAAGAGTCTAGCCACTACCCATTCCTCACAACTACTTACTTTCTAAGTACAAGGGGTGTGCCACTTAGTACACTTCTACATTCTACTACAAACTATCCAAGTGTAGCCACCGGTCTCTTACCTTGACCATATCCGCTTCGGGTACCTGCACACTAAAAACGTTCCCCCGAGGGGGTCAGCTTTCGCTGAATATGATAACCGCATACCCCGCGTACTAGTGAGGGTACGCCGACCACTTGGTCGAATACATGCAGTTCATTTTATTCATACATACATGCATACATGCTTTCATACATAATACTACACTACTTTACGCAAGGAATACATACATACACTTCAATACATACAAGGTAAACCATACAAGCCAACAATTACATACTTACCTTTCCCGAATCCACAATGTATAATACATATACAATACGTATGCAATACATACATAATACACCATCCTTCTTAGCTCATGTTGGTCCACCCGGGTTAATCGGGTGGAGATTATTCTTTTACTCGTTCCACAGTAATTACGCATACATACTCATACTCATACATACTTACTTACTCTTACTCATGTTAAGTCGTCGGGACCTCCGGCCCGGGGACTACTCCGTCCCACCACCGGGATTTACTTGACTCACCAATCCGGGATGCTACCCATTTAAGGGGTTTGGGCCGCGGACCAGTTTAAGAGTCAGGAATCGGATCCAACCTCTTGTGTCTCCTCATCCTCACGCGTGGCCGAAGCTATATCGGACTTCTACTCATTCCAATTTACTCACACTTAAGTTAGGAGTTAGGTAGTTAGGAATTTAGTAGAAGTCAACATCCAAGCCACATACACATTACATTATTCATATACATATCCATACGCAATACAGTACAATATACAAGTACAATACAAAGTACACTACACTTCATCATCATTCATATATTTCATGAATTATACAAACTATTGTTCAAGAGAAATATACCTAGAACAATATAAACAAGCACAAGTAAGTGCAATATAGTCCGATTCATGCATTTATCTTATTTGGTGGTCAAGTAAGCACACAAATTGGGGTAACCAGATTAGGATACAGGGCATGAAGAAATCATACCTTTCACCATTGATTTCGGACTCACCGACTCCTCTTTGGTGTTCAACTATTCGAATCCTAGCATATACATACAGTTGGGTGGTTAATCATCTATAATTAACCTTACTTATTACTTTTCTAAAGTTTCCCTGTGTTTACTTACTAATTCCTTATTATTCAAATACATTTACTAATTCCTTATTATTCAAATACATTTACTTATGTTACTTACTTAAAATTATTCTCTAGGCTTGTTCATGGCCTTAATGACCTTTAAACATCATTTATTTTGTCTTAATTATCTTATAATATCATTACCCTTCATTACCCTACCTTAGATTAGCTTTAAAATGGATTCTGTGAAGAAAACGGGGTGGTCCTGGTTTGTGTCCTGGTTTACAAACCCGGACCATCTCTTCAGAGACGTTTCTGTCAAGTTTTTATGGTGGTCCGGGTTTGTGTACCAGTTTACAAACCCGGACCATCACTTTAGAAACTTTCTGCCGTATTTTTAAGGTGGTCCGGTTTGTGTACTTGTTGCAAACCCGACCATCCTTCAGCGATACTTTCTGTCAAGTTTTTGAGGTGGTCCTGGTTTGCGTACTGGTTTGCAAACCAGGACCATTCCAGCGAGAAGGCATTCTGCCAAGTTTAGGAGGTGGTCCTGGTTTGCGTACTGGTTTGCAAACCAGGACAAATCCAGCCTGTTGCAAATTTACAGTTTTTAAGCTTTGTTTCAACTTCAATCTTTTACCAACTTCTTCCCCATTATTCTTACATATAATCTAGCATATTTTAGCATTGATTAAGCACTTTAATCTAGCCTAATCCACTCTACCAAAATCTGTTACAAAACACACTCCACTGTTACCTTTTTCTCCACTGTTACAGTTTTGTTCTTCTCCAAATGCTACAGATTTTTCCTCTCTTCTTCCCACTACTCCTATGGCTCTTCTGTTGCCTCATTTGCATTATACTCAACCTAAGTCTTACTCAGTACAATGCTATTTTCACTAAATCCTTCATACTAATTCTTCCTTGATTCTCCAACACATTTCAATACTCTTTGCTACAGATTTTACATCTTTTCATTCTCTTACCACAACTACTACTCCTTAGTTACTAAATCATCTCTACTAAATCCCAATACACACCTTGGTTCTCCCATTCACCAAGTCATTCTTAATGCACAATTCCTACTAAAATTTCGGCATAGTTCACCTACTTTTCTTACTTATCCACACATCTCCTTTCTCATCAAATTCATCCCTATTCTAGCCAAACCACAAGGGTTCTATCAGCACACATACAAAATCTCAATACACCAATACTTCCTCAATTACAATAAATACATCATTACTTCCTCAATCCACCATACTAATACACATACACAATTTATTTGGCCCCAAGGCCTACAATTCCAATACTTGCTCATAAATACTCAAACTTCCACAAACTACAATACTAATACAATATTTGGGTTTCTTTAATCAGTTTACTCATCCCCATCACTCTAATGCATTAAAATTTAACATTAGGGAGGAGCTCTTACCTTAAGCTTATATTTCCTTCCTTTCTTTTCCAATCCTCCTTTTTCTCTCTTTCTTGCACAATCGGCTACATGGGGAATGGAGTTGCCAAACCCCATTCCCATCACCCAATACACACAAAATAAGTGTAATTAACATACTAACCCTTACATTAACACTAATGCATTGAAATGTTCAAATCACAAATTCTAGGGTTTACTTACCTTTAGAGTGTTTTAGGAGGGGTTTTAGCCCTTGGTTTGAGATGGTGCTTCCACCACCATTGCAAGGTTGTAATTTTGCTTAAACGAGAGAGAGAAAGTAGAGTATTACAAGGGGGTAGGAATCGTTTGTAAAAGAAGATGAAGGAAACATGAGTTTTTCATGTAGATTTTTACCTTAATGGAGAGAGGAGACTTCAAGCTTTACTTTGGTACCATTTTCTCTTTGAATGGGGAAAACCCATGGAGATGAAGTTCTTCCTTTTCGAATTTTGAAAAGATAGAGTTGTAGAGAATGTTGAGGGGATGAAGAATATGTGCTTACTTTTGCATTTGGAGTTCAAATGAGACTAGAGCATGCAAGAGAAGTGAGGTAGCCATTGAAGCTTCCCTTGGAGCTTCAGAAATCGCCCAACAGAGGAGGTAGAAGAGAGAGAAATCGCTGGGAGGAGGGAACTCACGAGAGAGAGGAGAAAATGAGGGGATTGGAGGTGAGAGAAAAGGTATGTCCCCTTTTTACTTTATTTACTTTTTACTTTTTGGCTCATTGTTTATTTAACTAGTTACATGTATGTGTGGGGGTATTATTGGACATATTAAAATCGGTCCCCCTACTGTATTACTGGTTGGAGCGTTTTTCGTCTTTTACAGAAAACGCTCGTTAGTTTACCCGGTTTCGGTACTATTCACTAACCGGGCCCGTTTTCCGGAATCCTCTTGTTTAATTATTTTTATTGGTTATTAAGCTTCCATAAATGCTTAATAATTATTATTTAATGATTTACTATTTTTACGGGTCCGTTTGACCACTTAAAGTCACGTTTTCGGGTTTTCTCGAAATACGTGCTCTAAAGCTCTATTAGCGTTTTAATTCATTATTTGGATCCGTTTTCTTTGGGAGTTGTTCCCATATATTATTTAGGTCGTATTGAACCTTTAGAATCCATATAATACTCTAACTGAGGTCTCATACCTCCTATGGTTATTTAACGCTTATGTAGCGTTTTTCGCTTTTTAAGCATTTCTTGATTTCTTTTGGATTTATTTTTCCTTACCAATATTACTTAGGCGTCATTAGGCCCTTAAATACGTATTAGATTAATTTTAATCCCTATATTTAAGTTCGGGGTATTTCAAAGCATAAGCCATATTTCTGTTCCTACCAACAAAGATTCGAGCCAGCAGAAAGAAACGCAGACAGACCCAAGCCATCCATCGAAAAAGCACCTACAGTCGAAATGAAACCTCTTCCCCCTCATTTAAAATATGCTTTTCTAAAAGAACCATCTGATCTACCAGTTATTATCTCATCTAAATTATCAGATGTGCAGGAGAAGCAACTTTTAGGGGTGCTACGCAATCATACGACCGCTATCGGTTGGTCGATAGCGGATATCAAAGGAATAAGCCCATCTCTGTGCTCTTATCGAATATATATGGAAGATGATTTCAGGGCATTAGCACAATCACAGAGGCGTCTCAACCCCGTTCTAAAAGAGGTGGTCAAAAAAGAGGTAATAAAACTACTTGATGCTGGCATTATCTATCCAATTTCAGACGGCAAGTGGGTAAGCCCAGTGCAGGTGGTACCAAAGAAGGGCAGAATAACTGTAGTCCCTAACGAGAAAGGTGAGTTGATTCCTCAACGCACAACTACCGGTTGGAGAGTTTGTATAGACTACATGAAATTGAATACTGCCACATGTAAGGATCATTTTCCCTTACCTTTTATTGACTAAATGCTGGAAAGGTTAGCAGGTCAAGATTACTAATGTTTTCTAGATGGCTATTCAGGATACTTTCAGATCCCAATTGCCCCAGAAGATCAGGATAAAACTACTTTTATCTGTCCTTATGGAACATATGCTTATAAAAGAATGCCGTTCGGATTATGTAATGCACCAGCTACTTTTCAACGGTGCATGATGGCTATTTTTTCTGACTACATTGAAAAATGTATAGAAGTCTTTATGGATGACTTCTCTGTCTTTGGTTTGACATTTGACACTTGCTTGGAGAATCTTGATCTTATTTTGGCCAGGTGTGAAGACACAAATCTAGTTCTGAACTGGGAGAAATGTCACTTCATGGTTCGAGAAGGGATCGTGCTAGGACATAACGTGTCTTCAAAAGGTATTGAGGTGGACCGCGCTAAAATTGAGGTAATAGAAAAACTCCCACCTCCTACTACTGTAAGAGGTATCCGAAGTTTTCTTGGACATGCTGGTTTTTACAGAAGATTCATTAAAATTTTTTCCAAGATTTCAAAGCCTCTCTGTACTCTACTGACAAAAGATGCTAAATTTCATTTTTCTGATGAATGTTTAGCAGCTTTTAATTTGTTAAAAGAAAAACTTGTCTCTGCTCCTATTGTGGTATCACCCGACTGGTCCCAACCTTTTGAAATCATGTGTGACGCAAGTGATTATGCGGTGGGTGCTGTTTTGTGCCAGAAAATGGATAAAATCCTGAGAGTCATTTATTATGCAAGTCGTACTCTAAATGATGCTCAGAAAAATTATGCCACCACCGAAAAAGAATTGCTGGCAGTCGTCGTTGCTTTGGATAAATTCCGTCCATATTTATTGGGTAGTAAGGTTATAATTCATACTGACCATTCTGCACTCAAGTACTTATTTGCCAAAGTAGATGCAAAACCAAGGTTGATAAGATGGATACTTCTCTTACAAGAATTCGACATCGAGATAAGAGATAAGAGAGGTATCCAGAATGTCGTGGCAGACCACTTGTCAAGGATGGAAGGACCAGAAGACGACAGGCCCATCAATGAGTTTTTCCCGGACGAGGCAGTTTTCACAATCCAAACGGCAATAGACCCTTGGTTTGCCGATATTGCAAATTATCTGGCTACAAAGATCATCCCAGCTGATATGACTTATCAGCAGCGAAAAGGTTCTTTTCTATTGTCAAACATTATTTATGGGATGATCCATTTCTTTTCAAAATCTGTGCAGATGGTATTATCAGGAGATGTGTCCCAGAAACGGAAATCAGAAATATCCTTCTCCATTGCCATTCTAGAGAAACCGGCGGACATCACGGTGCAACCCGTACAGCTGCTAAAATACTTGAATCCGGTTTCTATTGGAACACCCTTCACAAAGACTGTCATGCCTTTGTGTCTTCTTGTGATCGGTGTCAAAGGCAAGGTAACATTTCTCGCCGTAATGAACTACCCTTGAACAATATTATAGAAGTCGAATTGTTTGATGTTTGGGGGATTGATTTTATGGGACCCTTCCCAAATTCTTTTGGCAATTTATACATCTTAGTAGCAGTCGATTATGTTTCTAAATGGGCGGAAGCCCTTGCTTGCTCTACTAACGATGGTAAAGTTGTGATGAAGTTCATCAAGAAACACATTTTCACTCGATTCGGTGTTCCAAGAGCAATAATCAGCGATGGCGGCTCTCACTTCTGCAATCGCCAATTTGATGCTCTCCTGAAGAAATATGGAGTCCGACATAAGGTTGCTCTGCCATACCATCCTCAAACGAATGGTCAGGCAGAGATAACAAATCGAGAGCTCAAATGGATTCTGCAGAAGACGGTGAGCTCTTCTCGAAAGGATTGGTCCATTAAATTGGATGATGCGCTCTGGGCATACCGTACCGCTTTCAAAACACCTATCGGCGTGTCTCCCTACAAACTAGTTTTTGGGAAGGCATGTCACTTGCCTGTGGAGTTAGAGCATAAATCTTATTGGGCTCTAAAGGTGTTGAACTTCGATCTACAACAAGCCGGTGAAAGAAGAAAGTTCCAGTTGACGGAGTTAGAAGAATTGAGGCACAACTCATACGAGAATGCAGTGATTTATAAGGAGAAGACCAAGCGTTGGCACGATAAGATGATTGCCAAGCGAGAATTCAAAGCAGGAGACCACATCCTCCTTTATAACTCCAGACTTATGTTCTTCCCAGGTAAGTTAAAATCCTTCTGGTCTGGACCATTTCAAATAATATCTACCTCTCCTTATGGAGCGGTGGAATTGGACAATAAGAAGGGTGGATCGTTTAAAGTCAATGGAGCTCGAATAAAATTGTATATGGTAAACACGTTGGATAACGAAGAAGCTTCTGCGCTTTTTCTCAAAGAACCAGTTACAACTTAAATCACTGAGGTACAGTCTAGCCAAAGACCTTAAAGATGGGCAGCTTGGTAGGAGGCACCCTACTATCTATCTTTTTAATCTGTATTGTGTTTATATTTTGTATTTTATTTTATGAAAAAAAGAGTGAAATAAAAAGAAAGAAGAGAGAACGAGGAGAATTGACTTGAGTTCTTCTGGCTGTTTAGAATATTTGTTTCAGGTACATCTTGCGCATTCTTACAGCATAACTCAAGTGTGGGGAAGCTATACTACATATTCTGCATAACTCTAGGGAGTACACTATCTATACCTTGCTCTTTAAATTTAAATATCTCTTATTACCATGCTTTTTGATCATTACCGAGGTAGTTTGCATGCCCTGTTATTTTAATTCTTTCTATGCAATGAGGGCATTGCTTTGGTTCAAGTGTGGGGGAGATATAATAATCAAAAGCTTGCTCTTAAGTTTGTCTCTTTTTCGACACTGTGTTTAAATTTGTTAAGTGATTAATAATCAAAGAAGGAGCCATAGAGGGAGTAATGCCGGTGTTAACAGGTTTAAAGGGTACATACATACAAAAAAAAACACTCTGCTCCTTACTCTATGCTAAAAATCTGAGGAAATTATCATTTGAATTTTGTTTTGACTTTGAGCCTGGATTTGAATTGGAAAGAAATGGTGGAAAAAGAACAAGGCAAGGTACTCCTCTGATCCAAACAGGCATATTCTGATCCTAAACAGGCCTCGTCCACTCGGTTATTAAGTTCTTAGGGGTGCTTCATCACCCGGCTACCTAAGCTACTCGGTATCTGGGATAGTAGACCCAAAACCGCTACAAGGGTGGAGAGAAAAGTCTGAGGTAAAAGAAAAATGAACTTCAAAATTGAAGTATCTTTGCATTCTGCACCAAAATGATAAAAACTTCTTCATTATGGATCATGAGTATGTGGCATTGAAAGGTATAATGGAATAAGATTTTACTTCATGCCCCTTGTCGTTCAAGGAAATGTGAAAGAAAATGGTGGATTGGCTCAGGGTTAAAAGCAGAATTCTCATGGTACTACTTCTCTTTCTTTTGTAGGACTTCAAGTTATTCTCAGAAATGGAGAAATATACCTAATAAATTTAATGTTATTAGTACCCTTTTTTAAATCTGAAAAGATTGGCAATTACCTTTTCTGTGCTCTCCTTACTTGATTATTGTCTGTTTAACTTGTTTAAACATTATGTCATGAAGATTTGCTTGAGGACAAGCAAAAGATAAGTGTGGGGGAGTTTGATAAGTGAGAAATACATAGACATTTAAGGGTTTAATTTACCTTATACTCACTCACTTTCAGGATAATATTACTCACTTATCGTATGTTTTTCCTAAGAGTTATGTCTTGATATGGACTGATAGATTTTATGTATCAAATACAGGAAAAAGTGTTGGAATCAAATAGTTTATTTCACAAGCTTTCCAACGCAACAAACGGCGTGTAAAACGGACTTATAACGAAGAATCTGGAGCCGGTTTAAGATTGCAGGAAAATAGAAAACAAATTCATTCTGTCCGCGGTTGTTTGGCCGGACAAGGGCCGGACAAGACAGAGGCGTCCGGGGATGTTTGGCCGGACACAAACCCGGACGGGACACAATTGTGTCCGTGGCATGTCCGAGTAACAAAGGGCGGACATAATTGTAACCGTGGTGTGTCCGCGGAACAAAGGACGGACAGATGTGAGACGTCCGGCCCTAAAAGGGCGGACGCAAACCCGGACGCGGCAATGTGTCCGTGGAATTAAGCCAGGACAAGGGACGGACAAGAGATAAATGTCGCGACAACTTGGGTGCTGTTTATCTTCTTCCTCGCGGCGCCTACAGACATATTACCTACCTCATTGCCAATATCAGGCGCCGCCGACAGTCCTCACGCGTTCTGCAGCCCCAATCCATCTACCTCCCTTATCTTGCTCATCCACTAGCATGCGTGCTCCAATTCTTCTTCTTCTTCTTCTTCTTCCTCCTCCTCTCCTCTATAAAAAGCCACTGCTACTTCATCAAAAAGAACGCACGCTCGTACACAAAAACTCTACTCTTTGAATCACTCACGTTCACTTCAAATTACACTTCCTCCACAGAAATTCCATTTTCCTCCATACAGTCCGTGCGAATGCAGAGAGCTCTTTCTTTTCTTTAATTGTACTTTGTTTTAATGGCTGTCGTGCTTACGACGTCTGTTTGTATAATTATGTCTGAGTAAAAACCTTAGCCTCCTGGGTTGGGAAGCAAGCTTATTTTACTAAATTGTGTTACGTAGACTTTCTAATATAATCTGTTCAAGCAATATTTTGATTCTCCTCCTTAATGCGCTTTAATCTTTAGGCCAATATTAAAGTGATATTTGTAGTTTCTTGTTAAAATGCAGTGCTGAGACAAGATTCTAGACAAGAGAAGTCAAAACAGGTTAGCGACTAGAAGCGAGTTTTCGCCTATAGGTTAACCAGTCTCCAATAGGAATTGTTAATAATGCGATTAATTTATTAATAACTTGAACAAGGGATTGCGCTTGTTGTTTAAATTAATCAGGGTTTATTAGGCAGGGAACGGTCAATAAACTAATTAAGATTCTTGAGTTTATTGCTAAAGTGGGAAGGTTTATGGTAATATAATTGGATAAAATAGGTGAGCAGAACAACCCAGGGTGCTTTCTTTAAAAACAAAAGAGTTTTATAACTGCTATTATTAATCTTTTTTAATTAATTGTTTTTTTACTGTTTTGTTTACATTAAGTTCTAAACCACAATTTCTCTCAAAAAAATGATAAGTTTCTGTTTAGTAGTCTAATTAGAATTCTCAGTTAATTTACACTATCAGTTAAACCACAGCAAGGTCCCCAAGAGTTCGACACCCCACAATTCCACTATTCCGCAAAACGATTAGGTACACTGCCTAAGTGGTAGAAGTAGTCACATATTTCTCCAACAATAGGGTGTAATAATCATCAAGATCATCTCCTCAAAACTCGATAGGAGAAGAGTACTGAGAACAATCTGGAATATAGAAGGGCAGGAGAGGCTTAGGTCGTGCAAGGGAAAAAGGCAAGACTGGGCAGATTGGCTCCAACCGAAGGGAGAAGAAAGAAGAAGACATTAGACATTTTATTATAAAAGGGTTATTAGCGTCTCACACAAGTTGGATGATTTGGTGAGCAAAAATACTGTTTTTGAGTTTGGATCACTGGCTTATTTTGCTTTTAGCTTGCCTTTTAATTTGTACGCTGTGCCAACACCTCTGACTATTAATTATAAACAAAAGAAATAGAAGAAATGAGATTGTCAGACATCACAAGTAATCATATTTTCTTTTTATAGATATTGTTGAAAAATAGCTAATTCCTAATAATTTTTCCAAGGTATGTCTGGTCAAAACCCATAATAATCTCTATCTTCACCCTTCACAAGCAATAATCACATGATCCAATTTAACGGTGGCCATCGAGTCCGGTTCTATCCGGAACCGATTGGAACCGGAACCGGAACCAAACCACCACAGCCGGTTCCGAATACGAATACATGTTTTGAGATTCGGGCCCGAACCGGGCCCGGAATCGGATTCGGAA
Organism: Limonium bicolor; assembly: GCA_023374045.1. Classification (NCBI taxonomy): domain Eukaryota; kingdom Viridiplantae; phylum Streptophyta; class Magnoliopsida; order Caryophyllales; family Plumbaginaceae; genus Limonium; species Limonium bicolor. The sequence continues at coordinate 73,430,226 of CM041782.1, read as the reverse complement.
CCGCCTGGAACTGTCGTCAGATTCAGAATCGGGAACCGGAACCAGAACCAATGAAACCGGAACCGGAACCACCCCGGAACCTGTTGAAGTTACCATTAGAATCGGGCCAACATGATGATTGGTATGAGATGAATGGGGATAACACCACTTAGGACTTCTATCTTGTAATATTTTAGAATGTATTAGTAATTTAGTATTACTTTCTTTCCATGTAATCTTTTTTTTAAGACTTGTAAATTGAAATCTTGTAACCTCTTAGTAGCTGTACTCTTTTTCCTTGTTAGGGTTTTTCCAATGGGTTTTGACCTATTAAGGTTTTAATGAGGCAGTGTATCATATAATAAAATTCTCTCTGTTTCTTATTTTTTGTAAATTCAATAAAAATTCCTAAGTCTTTGTTTCTTACATATTTAAGATTATAAACTTGAAGAATAACCTATCTAGGAGTAAAGTGGATGAAAAGAGCAACGTGTGCGCTCAAACGGATCTCAAATCGGAGCTAAAACTAAGCAACTGGAGCCGATCGAATCTTTCTGGAACCGCTCTAGAACCGGTCGGAACCGATCAGAACCGGAATCGGAACTGGCCGGAACCGGTTTTTTGACCGAATCCGAAGCGAATCCAGATTTCAGAACCGGAACCGGAACCGCCCAGACCGGTTCCGAATACGAATACACATTTTCCGGAACCGGAACCGGTGGAACCAGAACCGATGGAACCGGACCCGTGGCCACCATTAATCCAATTACATCTCCAACGAGCGCCAAGAGATGCATTGTTGAAGGAACCTGTGTCTTCATTAGCACTTTCACCAGAGTAGAAATACCTATCATTTGTTGTAATCCCTAAGAATTCTTTCGCCGCTTACATCTACATACAATCGCCTGCATTCCCTAGCCATGAGGAAAAGGAAGGATCATGACTGGAGAAATAGTGACAAGAAGTCTAGTTGGAATAAAAAGACCGTGAGGAAGTCCGCTTGTAATTCTTCGAGGCAAGTGTGGGCTTCAAGTCAAGATTCAAGGCGCAAGTCGTCAGTGAGGAAGAGTTCCAATACAGACGGGTATTTACGAGGTACGGGTAGCGCCAAAGGTTACACTACTACCACTGTTTTCATTGATAATGTTCACAAAGGAGTGTCGGAGTATCAACTGGGTAGAATTGTTAAAATATTTGCTCAATGGAGTAGGCTCTACATTTGTAGAAAACGGAGAATGTGGAATCAGAATGCTTGTGCTTTTGTCGATGTTAATAACGTCAAGGATGCTAAAAAAGTTATTGAAGGCATCAAAGGATGGATTATTAATGGGAGTAGCCTTTGGGCGAGAATGGAATTTCAAGGTCACAGAGCTAGAGTAAGGAGAGACATTCCCATTAGCGGTTTGTCACAGTCCATGAATTCGAATTTTTGGGTCCAGAAGGAGAATAACAATGTCAAATCTAGACTTTCTTTAAGGTTAAGGCCGACGAAGGGATGAAGGCATGCCAATCCAAATGTGTGGTTACCACGCTTCAAGAGGATATGAACCCAAAAGAAGCTATGGATCTCCTTCTAGCCGGTGGCCGAATTGTACAGGGATGCTAGCTTTCTCAAGGAGGAAATTCCTCATGCTCTTCCACTCTATTCATGAAGCTAAGGAAGTTGTTCGCCAGGCACATTCAGTAGGGAAGGAACCTGGAGGGATGGATGTGCGTCCTTGGGCTTGGGATGACCAAGTGAAGAAGCGTAGGACGTGGTTGTCATACGTGGAATCCCTCTCCATGCATGGAATAAGGTTAACGTGCGAAAGATTGCAGGAACAGTGGGTGATGTCATTAAAATCGAAGAAGAAGAAAATCAATATGTGGAGAATGCCGAAATTCGTGTCCAGATAGAAACTTTGACTCTTCAATTGGTAAACTGGAAAATTACGGTGGAGGTCGAGGGCAATAACTTTCCAGTATCCATAGCCGAAGTTGGCGAAATGGGGATTGTCCATAATAGCATAGACCCAACAGAGAGTATTGTTCAGATTCCGCATGATATTGAAGCGCAAGATAACAGTCAACGAAAGGCTGCTAATTTCGATCAGTCTAATAATGGGGTAGGAGAAGATGTTGCGTGTATAGACGCGTCCCTAGAGCATAATATCAGTAACGGTAACACAGAGTTCGAATCCCAAATAGCAGCTCATTTTTTTGAGCAAGTCGCGACAAATTTTGAAGTGCAGCAATCATTATGTGTTGCGCTTCCTGTGGGAGAGACGGTTCCTGAGACAGATCAAAAGGGTCACATGGGAGACAATAAGCCTGGTGCTAAGTCAGGAGCGTGTAACACCCCAACTACTAACAACACACTTAACAACACATTGCAGCAGAAATCACAACTCACAACATAACTTACTCCTTGGTGTTACACGCCGTTAGCCACCCACGTGGCTAACAAGGCTAACATACATACATTGTACCGGTCTGATGGACTAAACTCCTGAGCAACTACACATAAATCCCGTTCCATGTCCAACGATCATTATACACTTACATTACAATGTACCGAGTATCTTCCAACTAACGCCGATACAAATTCGGTCTTACTACACCTACAATACATCCACAATTCTCATGAATGCCACGTACAAATAACTACCCCGTCCTACTCTCGAACGGCTTCCAGCTCCTTGTACCTGAAATAGAAAGGAAGAAAAGGGTGGCCCCCAAGGGGCTCAGCACCTTTGCTGGTATGGTAATCCCGCAGCCCGCATGCTACCGGGCCACGCACAACTAATTGTCGTCTTAGCATGCGGTTGATTTTATTTAAAACATGCACACATTACACACATACATCATGCTTAAAAGCACACATCCGTTAACAGAACACAAACTCAAGGTTAGCACACACAACATAACAACACATTTCACTTAATAACCTACACAAACTTAATTCCATTCTTCTTAGAGAACATAAACTTTACTTGGGGAGTGCCGGGGTGATATAAGCCCGAGCACAACATACATACATTTTCTTTACTTAGGAGTAGCGGCCTCATATAGGACCGATCACACCTTACACAATTTCCCCTAGCTCCAATAATGATGAGGTAGGTAAGCTTTGGTTAAGCTTGTGGGTGGTTGTAATTCAAGGAGGAAGAACAACCGTAACATAAACAAGAGGGAGTCGAAGCGATCTTAGGCATCAACACCCTACCAACATTACACATAATTTCCCTCCTAGCCCGATGTGGAGGTCGGGTAGGTAAGCTTTGGCTAAGCTAGTGGGAGGGCGAACATCCAAGAAGGATATACAACCCTAACATAACAGAATGGGAGTTAACTCACATATATACATCAACTCCCAAACAACACGCGCGACCGGAACGACCGGATTCCTCACCATACATAACATATACTTATTAGTTAAGGTTCCTTCATGGAACTTATCACATACATACCTCACAAAGTGTTACTAACTCGGTTAGACACATAAGCGAAAACCACATCCCATTTCAACAACACGGATAACAGTATCCAATAACAACAACATACTGAACAAGTCACATACATCACACAAAGTCACAACATACGCTAACACACGGATAGCCGTAGTTAGAACGCTCCCGTGGGTTGGGACGTTTATTCCGAATACCGATCTCTTATGTGAACCTAAGGTCGGTTAACTATTATTTAACACATAATTAAGGTTAAGCGGTATCGGATTTAATTACGCCACAATAATGAATTACTATAAACTCATTTCATGCTTTATCTTGCAAGGTGGCAAACACACAGAAAAACACATTGGCATACAAGCCGGTGTAATCCGGTAGGACACAGGTTGCAAGAAAACCATACCTGTCACTGAAGGTGCAGTCTAATGTGCCATCACATGTTCCTTGAAAATCTTTGAACAACTGGTAACATTATAACTATCTCCATTAACATCGGGGTAACATAATTATTTAATGACTAATGCGCCCATGTTAACCCCGTTAAGTAGTTTTATAACTTCACATTATTAACTTGTTTACTTTCACATTTTTATTACAAATCTTCACCACTTAATTACCATTATAACTTACTTAACATATCCTTAACAACCTTATAACATCATCACTTATCAATCCCCATCATTGGTTATCATTTCCTAACCTTAAACAAGGTTTTTGGTCAAAATTACACTGTGTCCGAACTTGTGTCCGGACATCCAAGGTCGGACACAAGTTGAAGCAATTTCCGGGGAAAATTTCAAAGCGTCCGAACTTGTGTCCGGACATCTAAGGTCGGACACAAGTCGAACAGAAATCTGGAAAAAAAATTTTGACACGTCCGAACTTGTGTCCGGACGTCTAAGGTCGGACACAAGTCGAACGAGATTCTGGGAAAAATTTCTTTCAAGCGTCCGGACTTCGAAGGTCGGACAGAAGTCCGGACATAATTCAAACTCTGAAAAATTTTAACGCGACGGGGCATGTCCGAACTTCCAAGTCCGGACGGAAGTTCGGACGTGCCCAAAATTTCAGCTAACAGAGGCAAATTCCCCACTACACTCCCTCCTTGTTTCACAAGTTACCAACACCCATTCTTTTCCTTGAATTTCTAAGTTACCAAACATCATTGTACTATAGGTTTTGCACTCTCTTAACTCCATTATTCATTCACCATTACAAGGCCAAAACTCCTCTCTTCTCAACATCAAACAACCCAATTAAACACCTAAGTTCTCTCATCCATCAAGCCATCCTTAAACACTCATTTTTCATTAAAATTTTGCCATAACCTCCCCATAAACCTTACACATCCATTTCATAAATCCTCATCCCTCTCATTCCTAATCCAGCCACACCCTTTCAAGGGTCCTAACAACACATTACAAATCCTCAAATTCCATCAACAACAACATAATCACCACAAACTCAATAAACCACTCTATAAACACAACCTCAAAACATTTGGCTCTTAAGGCCCTCAATTCAACCATTAATTCACAAACTTCTCCAAAACTAATTAAACACATTCCAACACAGATTTTAATCCACAATTTTGGGTTCATTAATTTGTTTACCCATCCCCAAACACTTAAACAATTTTAAACAAGGTTTAAGGTGGATTCCTTACCTTAATTCCACAAGTCTCCTTAATTCACCTCTTGCTCCTCATCTCTTCAAAATCGGTCAAGAGGGCATGGAGTTTCCAAACTCCATCCCAACATCCAAGAACACAAAAACATACACAATTAATTACCTAAACCCTTAGAAAACTCAATTAAATCAAAGGGCTTAGAACACAAGTTAGGGTTTACCTTTTTGAAGCTTTTAAGAGGGATTCTCTCCCTTGAATCAAGAAGGGGATTACTCCACCATTGAAGGATTAATTTGGAGCTCAAGAACAAGGAGAAAAACAAGGTATCAACAATGGTGAAAAATCGATTACACCAAGAGATGAGGGAAAAATGACTTTCTCTTGGAAATCTTTACCTTAGAAGGAAGAGGAGACTCCAAGCTTCACATTGGTGCCATTTTCTCTTCAAATGGGGAAACACTAGTAGAAAAAAGATTTTAAATGACGGACTTTAAACCACGGTTATTAATAAAACCGTCGTTTAAAGTGTATAAACCACGGTTATTAAGAGAACCGTCATTTATGTTGCTTGGCTCACTATATAAACGACGGTTTCATCAGAAACCGTGGTTTAAAGTTCGACGCCTTAGATAATAAATGACGGTTTCCGTTACAACCGTCGTATATAATCATCATAAACCATGGTTACTATTGAACCGTCGTTTAAAGTATTGCGCCAACACTTTAAAACCACGGTTTGCTTAAGAACCGTCGTTTATATCTCTTCTGACATAGGTTTTAAACGACGGTTTGTATATTAACCGTCGTTTTAAGTCATTGAATTAAAAACCCGAGGCCTCATTTCTTCTTCTTCCTCCTGACTCTCCTGTGCGATTTCGGCCCGACTCCCCTCCTCTCCCGTCGACGACTCCACCCCCTCGCCGTTTTGCCCCCTTTCCGCCGTCGCCCTGCTCACCGTCCCCAGCTTGCTCCACCGCCTCCGCCGTCGCCCAGCTTCTTCGTCGCCATCGACAAGCCGCGCCCAGCTTCTCCGTCTCTGCTCACCACCGGTAGCCACCGCAGGTATGTTTGCCGGTTGGGTTGTATACAGGCGCGAGCATGTATGTTCTTGTTCGTCATTTAGAGAATGAATACAGGCGCGAGCATGTAGTTCTTGTTCGTCATTTAGGGTTGCAAAATTTTGGGTAGCCACCGATTAGAGAATGAATACAGGCGCGAGCATGTATTGTTCTTGTTCGTCATTTAGGGTTGCAAAATTATGGAATGAAACTTGTTCGACAGTTAGGGCTGCAAATTAGAGAATGAAAAGATCGAGGCATGTATATTGTTGTTCGCCAGATAGGGATGCAATTTATTTCTTGCAGATAGGGATGCAATTTATTTCAGCACATTTGCTATGATTACCATAGGCAAAATCTTGTGATTATTGTGGATGCATGATTACTTCTGTGGTTTTGATGATTTTGGAAAATTGGTTGTGGTTGGTCGATTCTGGATTTAGTGTTTTCGGGTGAGTGTTTACTAATTCCTTAAATTATGGAAGTTCACAAATTCAAACAATGTATGTAGTTGGATTATATTTTTTTTTATCTTGATGCGGTTATGCTAATTAGCAACACTAAAACCGAATTATGGTTCAAATTAAAGTTTAAGGTTTCGAATCTGAAATAAGGTTTATGGACATTCCAGTTTGTTTGAGCGAAAGTATGACGATAGAGTTCTATGTAAATTTTGGATTACTCGATAAATGGAGTGTACTAGTCAACATTTGGGAATCACTTGAACCTTGATCTGATGCTGCTATTGTGTTTGTTTCTGCTTAAAAAAAGTGTGGAGTCTCTAGCAATACGCATAGGTCATGCCAAATTTTTTCCAAAATTAACCCTTATTCTTATTTTATTGGATAGGGGCGTGTTACTACGGTTGAAAAATTCCTCTTCCATCACATTTGTGAGTTGATCATCCGTACTCATTAGGTTAGTTTTTTAAAAATGTTTCAATAACATGGTTTATTGAAAATATATTCGTTTGTTTATTTGTTCAATTATTCATATTTTTTCAAATTAAAACCTTATATTCTAATTTCATTGAATAGGTGTCACTACACACGGTCGGATTGTCTACTTGTCGCACCATCTGCTGCTGTCAACCTCTGCCACCAGTTTGCCTGATCAGAACCCACGGTAAAACACTTGCGTTTCTGATTATGATTTTACAAACAAATACTTATATTGTCATGAATAAACGTTATACTAAATTCTACTTGTATTCTGCAATCATTAGAATATATATTTGCATAGTGTGGTGAAATGTGAGATTAAGTTGAAATGGGGTGGTTGTTTTTGTTCATTGATCACATATATTATTATATACTTGTCTGTCTGATAATAATTCGTATGGTTTGCGGAGAATAAATGTTATTGCTGCTTCTGTGTTTGTTTCTGCCTTAAAAAAATGTGGAGTGTCTAAAAATACGCAAAGGTCATGCCAATTTTTTTCCAGAATTTAAGCTATGTTCGTTTGTTTAATATGTTCAATTATTCAAGTTTTTATAAAATTAAAACCTTATTCTAATTTCATTGAATAGGTGTTATATACTACGCGCAAGAGCATTTGCCTACTTCTCCTTCTTCTGTGCTGTTCGCGCTAGCTGACCATCCAGTACTCATCAGGTTGGTATTTAAAATGTTTCAATTTATTTTTGTTTTTCTATTAAACAATGGAAAATCAATTCAAACATAGAATTACCTGTCTGAGATATACCTGATAGAGGTATGTCTTAGATAGTCCCTGTTGGGACTGTCCAATGACCTTTGATCTCACCATCTAGGTTGTGAATGAGTTAATAATATACGGTAGTTCAGTGATAATTTCAGCAACATTACCCTAGTGTTCTTCTAGTGTACATATATATATGTGAATTGAAACGATTCATATATATATATCTACACTAGGAGAACTGTAGGGTAATGCTGCCGAAATTATCACTGAACTACTGTATATTATTAACTTGTTCCTAGGTGAGATCGTAGGTGATTGGATAGGTTTAGGTTGTTAAATCTGTAAATAAAAAAAGAGGAGATCAATGGAACGAGTTCACGACATCTGGTGTGTGTTGAAAAAGGAGATGGAGCGCTCAGTGATGTACAATGACAGATTGGACATCAAGTACCTACAAGGGGTCAATAAATTTTGCAAAGTCTTTGTTGACAATCTTAAACCAAGGGATAAGGGATATATTCGATGTCCTTGTGTCGATTGCAAGAACGACTTCAAATACCGAGGTGTGGACAAGATTAAGGATCATCTGATTCGCAGAGGGTTTACAGAAGACTATGAAGCCATAACAATACTGCATGGTCAACATTCAGTACAAGTGTTTGAATGTGCTGATAACGTCGTTGCAGAACAATCAGAAATGGATGCTTCACACGATTTTGGGGATACTCAAGATGATTCACTAGGTAGTGATTCAGATGATCAGGAGGACCTTAATGCAATGGTGGAAGATGTTGAACAACATTTTTCCAACAAACCCAAAACATTCAAAAATCTGATGCAAGCATCAAAGGAACCGTTGTACAGTGGATGTGACACGCAAACACAAAACAAATTGAGCATTGTCCTAAAACTATTCAATCTGAAGGCGAGACATGGATGGAGTGATGTCAGCTTTACAAATCTTTTACAACTGCTGAAGGATGTACTACCAAAGGACAATGTGATACCCACAACAACTTATGAAGCAAAGAAGTTAATGTGTCCGATGGGTATGGAATATAAAAAAATACATGCTTGTCCAAATGGGTGTATGTTGTACTGGAAGGAGAATGAGTTGGATGACCATTGCTCTGAATGTGGGGAATCACGCTATGTAAAAAAGGGTGAGAAAAACCACATAAGCACTAAAGTGGGTTCTCCTGCGAAGGTGTTGTGGTATCTACCGATAATTCCCCGATTCAAACGTTTGTTTGCAGTTCAGAAAGATGCTGAGAACCTCCGATGGCATGCTACCCATAGAAAGGATGATGGTAAATTGAGACATTCAGCCGATTCACCACAATGGAGAAACATTGACAGAATATACCCTCAATTCGGTACAGACCCAAGGAACTTAAGACTTGCTTTATGCACTGATGGGATGAACCCTTATGGCACTTTGAGCAGTATACACAGTACTTGGCCTGTTTTATTGACAATATACAATCTGCCGCCATGGTTGTGTATGAAACCCAGACATCACTGGTGGAACGCGACCCATTAATTACGGTCCAAAACCGTGTATAATTACGGTTCTGGACCGTAATCTACGCGGGCGTCAATAAAGATGGCGTTTCTTTAATTACGGTTTAAAACCGTAATTAAAGTCCCTTTTCTGGCCCGCGTGTCATTGACTTTACATTACGGTTATTTGTAAAACCGTGATCTAAAGTCCTTTGGCGCGCGCGAACCAAAGGACTTTAGATCACGGTTTTACAAATAACCGTAATGTAAAGTCTACACTTTAGATGACAGTTTTGGCAATAACTGTCATCTAAAGTCTTTTGGCGCGCGCGCCCAAAGGACTTTAGATTACGGTTATTGTTAGAACCGTAATCTAAAGTGTAATTTTTTTTTATTTTTTTTTTTACAAATCTACACAATTGCAACAGAGACAGAATTGTAACAGATAAGCAACAGAGGGCAGAAACTGCACAATTGAACCCCCTGAATCAAATACCAACAACACAAATTCATTCTCTGCGCACAATTGCAACAGAGATAACATCTAATAAAGCACCAGATCGAAAATCTGTAACATATTCAATCTGTTACAAAATTGCAACAGAGATAACATCTAATAAAGCACCAGATCGAAAATCTGTAACATATTCAATCTGTTACACAATTGCAACAGAGATAACAATTGCAAATTCATTTCTGCGCACAATTGCAACAGAAACATTCAATACAACAGCTAGAATCTGTTACAGCAGCAGCTAGCATAATTCATTACAAACAGAATCAGAGCAACTAACAAAAAATATAATTTGTTACACAATATAATCTGTTGCAGCAGCAACTAACAGAATCAGAGCAGCAACTAACAAAAAATATATGTTACAGCATCAGAGCTAGCTAGTCTACCACTCCATTCTCATAAACATGGCTGCCATGCTCTCTCTGACATGCAACAAGTCGGCAGGAGCATAAGTCTTGAATCTGGCATAATGCTCTTTAATCTGCAACAAGAAAAGGAATGGAACACATAATGAGATTAAGATAAAGACACAAAAAATTTGCCGAAAGAATTAAATACAAGACAGCGTTCGTATTACCTTGTCAATATCATTCTCAAAACTTCGGAAGTACCCGCAGAACTCGTACATATACCGCATCACGTAGTACCCGCAACTCTTAGAATCCTTTTGGGTAGGGCACTAAATCACCAAAATTCACAAATGTAAAACAATTGTACAAAGATAATAGCAGCACGAATGAAATACATGAATTACCAAACCTTGATGTAATTGACGGTCAAATCACCAAACTCTCCCTGAGGGGTTTTTTTGTAACAACTGTTACATATATTAACAAAAGCGTTTAGCAAAATGAACAAGTACATTAATTTTGGTTCAAAAAACTTACAAACAATTAAATAATAATAAAAACTTACTCTTTGATTAAGTCTTCAGTGTTGAATTCTGTCCACTGCCCTAGTGGATCTAGAACGAGCAGAGTAGCGGTGGCAGCGCAGAATATAAACAAAGCCCAGTGGTGGCTACAATGTCAAATACAAAATGAAATGAGAAATGAAGGTAAAAAAGTTAGCTAATTAGTATGTAATTTTATATTAGAACTCACGTTTGGTGATACGGCATTAGAATGAATAATTTATTCTGTTGATCAACAACATTGAAGCAATGAATCATGTATTCACAAAACCTCCCCGGGTCCCTAGTGACTGAGTCGTACGATAAACGCTCCGGGCACACCGCAGTAATGGAGGTCATGTCCTTCTCAGCACATCTCTCAAGCAGACATCTATTATATCACATGTACTATAAAAAGTTAGCCAATGCAACTTCATAGATACTTATTCTATATGTTTTTACAGTATGAGGAAAGAACACTTACTTTAGATAAGCTTGAATAATGTTAATGTTCAGATAATCTCCACACATCATCTCTCTGATGTCCTCAAAGTTGATTGCCGTCATCATATCTTCTTCGTAGTGAAACATCGACTTTGGAAGCGTCATCATGAAGTTGTTAGTTTGAGATGACTTCAACATGATCTTGTCGTAGAGATTCATCTGCTTGGGCCCCAAAACATTAACAAGTTTTTGTGGCAGTGTGAGCTTATTTTTAGGCGCCTCAGAAGTCCTGGTGCGACCCCGGACGGGCGCTGGATTCTTACCTTTCGCACCCCGACTCACTGGATTCTTACCCTTCACACACAAACAGTAAAGCATCAATGTAAAGATAATTACTAATTGATTATTATAGTAACATTAAACAATTATCTAGAACATACCCTTGTACTTCTGACAGGATTCACCGGCGCGCAGATCTCTTCTTCTCTGGGCCGGGATACGCGGCGAGGAAGCTCAGGGATCTCAGGATTCGCCGGCGCGCTGGTCTCTTCTAGTCTGGGCCGGGTTACGCGGCGAGGAAGCTCAGGGATCTATAATAGATTAGATTAGATACTTAATGCTAAATAATGCATTTTATTAGATACTAAATGGTTGTCAAACAGTCTTACCTCATCGGTGACAACAATATAACATGCTGGCCAGGGCAATATGTCTCCCTTCGCTTCGATCAGCGTGCATTTGTTGTCAAACGCCATCGGAAGGTATGCATGCTCAAATCCATCAACTATCAGGTCCAAGGTCACACGCGCGTAGAATGGGGGTAGACCTACGAAACTGATGAGCGTGAGTGGACCTGATGGCAACACCGTCCCGTAGGCCGCATCTACAGGGTGCCCGTCTAATGGTATTTGGAGACGACATTTTTTTTGCTCCTTTAATAAACAGAGATAATACGTGAAATAAATAAGTGAGTCCAATCTAATACTATTTAAATAACTTTATTTTAGGAGAAAAATAGTTAAACAAAGTTAACCTGGATGTTGGCAAACGGGTACGGGTCAGCGGCCGGAGCACAACTAGACGAGGAAGATAGTCGAGGAGGATCTAGCTGCTGCTGCTGAGTAGTCGCATGTGCAATCGCATTCAACGCTTCCTGCAGCCTCTCCTCGATAGCCCGGCGCTCAGCAGCCTGTTTCTCGTCATTAGCTTGGCACTCAGCAGCGAACTTACGCTCTACCATCGCCTCGACTTCAGCAGCACTCATCTGACCCTTCCTAGCAGATGGCGGGAATACGTTCTTCTGACGTACTTCTCCCCCAAATCCTCTAACACGCCCCGGGTGATCCTTCTTCCCAAGCATTTGATTGAGCGCGTCGTCTTGAGAAGGAGGAGCGTGTAAGTCTACTTCTCCTCTCTGTGCCGCTTCGTACTGTCCAATTTTCAAAGAAGTTAACACTAAATTTAAGATCAACAAACACTTGAGTATATAAGTAAATTATTTAACAACTACTTTCAAATACTTACAATTTGGTTAGCCAGTTGTTCCATCGCAGCATTAGGAAATATCCTCTGACCTTCGCTGGTCGTTTTCTGGCGTCCCAGTATGTACATCTGCACCCTCCTCGCCTCAGAGACATCCTCGATCGGGCATTCACTTCCATCCTCGTTCCTCCGTGTTAGCAAACCAGCTTCTTTCCATCCCTCGAGGCTGCCCACATATCCCCTTCGTCCCATGGTGTGGGGGTAGATATTAGCTTCACGGTTTTGCCGTGCTTGTTCTTGTACTTGCTGTTAAGAAAGTACAACAGGAAATTAATTAGAAAATCAGGGATAAAGCATTATGAGCATTAATTAAGAAAAGAGTACACACAAACATACCCTGAACTCGGGGGTGGCGTGCCGCTCAACGAACTCCTTCCACTCCTCTTCAGTGATCATGCCGTTGTACACAACATACGGTGGAGGCTCACGTGGGGGCACCCTGTTGATCCAATGCTCAACCAAATAGTGGCGGAATGATTTAGCTTTACCGGACACCAAAGAAAGAACGGTCTTCTTCACTTCTTCTGGGATCTTGTACCGTTCTTGCACCTTCTTCCAGATGGTCTCCTTTACTTCTTGCGGGACTTGTTTCCATGTGTGGTTGATGCAGCAATGTGATCTGGCCAGAGTCCCTAGCATACTACCGAACTCTGACCTGCTGCCCCCACCATACCTCCCATACTGGTCCCACAGAAGACTAATCTGATCCTCTTTCTGCAGTTTCAACCCACGGGTCAGACCTCTACCTCTGGGTCTCTGAGTAGCACTCGTAGAAGGTGCACTCATGGAGGGCCAACAGTAGCAGCGGCAGATGTGGATGGGGCAACAGCAGCAGCGGCAGATGTAGATGGGACCGGTACCATTCGCTGCTCATTTTCCTCATCCTCACGACAAAATAAATCGAACTCTGCATCAGCCATGTCCTGATCAGCCATTCCTGCAAGGATTGAAATACAATTTGAATTAAATTAAGCATTTCATAATGGTCATAAACAAGCAATCAATAATATATGCATTTGAAGAACAATAAAGAGATACTGTTGAAATAATCAATAAAGTACATATTAAAAGCACATTCACACCCTAGGTGTGTGATTTAACAATCGTGGACAGTCCCGACAGGGACTGCCGAAGATATACCTCTATTAGGTATATCTTGGGCGGATAACTATGTTTGGTAGTTTGTCAAATATTATATGTATATATATAAATCTTACCTCTGGTAGACTATTAGCCGATGCTAAGACGGTTGAGGTCGGAAGCCTAAATAAAGTCGTAGTCCTGATGCATAAATGAAAAACGACAACATTAGAATTCATCAAAAAATCAAGGTTAAATGCTAGCTAAACCGCGGAAAAAAATCGACAGCATCTCCCCTATATTTCTAACGTCTCCAAATCAGTTTTATCAAAGTCAAATTCGCAGCACCATCAGAACTGGAACATACATAAACTTATCTTCACTGATGTATTTAGTTTACAGAAACAGAAAAACGACAACATCTTTCTGTTGCCTCTACTGAACAGATTCACACAGAACTCAAACAGAAATAGAAACTGAAAGAAAAGAAACAGACAGACAGAGACTGGTGTATGACTCCTCTCTGTTTGTTCACGTGTTTGAATTCTCAAACCTTTCTAAACTGTCAATCTTGTCAATTTGGTGTGTTATAAAGTTTCTAACTCAACTAAACCCAAGGCAACTTTGTTACAGATGCAGAATTAGTCAGAACCTGATCTGATACGAAACTGAAGCTGAAATCCAAACTGAAATCAAAACAGAAACTGAGTTGTGTTCTTGCTTTCTTCCCTGTCTGTTTTTTTCCTTTCAACTGATTATACTTCTCCTAACTCCTTACCCAGTTACTTAAATATTCCATTAAGCTTTTAAATCCATACCAAAACTCAAACAACCTGTTACAGTTCTGTTCCATTCATGAAACTGAGATATGCTACAGTTCTGTACCATTCATTTTTCAGGAATCAGTAATATACTTGAACTTACTTTCTTTCCTGTGGCAGTTTTAAGTAGTAGCATTTTTAAACTACACTATTATGTATTAATTGTAATACTAAATGCTAAGAACAAATAAATACAGCAGTTTACAAATTGGTTTGCAAAGTTACCGTAACTAAGCACCGAAGTGGGCAAGTAGTGTAGAAATCAGCCCACGAACTAGGTCACAATTAACTGTGAATCTGGGCACAAATATATGAACAAGGTTAGAACATTTGCCATTACACTCTCAGGATTCGATACAAACGAGGTTAGAACTTGCAATCGAAATGCATGTATATGAACAAAGTTAGAAAAAAACGACAATCAATCGCGATCGCATACCCAATACGCGATAGAGACGTCGACGGTGAGACCAGTGGTAGATGGGTGGTGACCGGCGGCGATGGGAGTGACAAAGGTGGTGGGAGCGACGGCGGCGATGGCCGTTAGCAAGGTGACGGGAGAGAGGAGGCAATTTCAGTGAGGAAGATAGCGCGAAAGAGAAGAAGAGTTACTGTGAGTAGAGTGTGCAGAGTGTAGGCAAATGTTTAAATGGACTTTAGATTACGGTTTACATGTAAACCGTAAACTAAAGTCACACTTTACATGACGGTTCTCACGAAAACCGTAATCTAAAGTGTAACGAAATTTTAAAAAAAAGCGCGATAATTATTTGGCATATGTTGGGTTTCAAACATAGGTAACACATTAATATAAAGTTTTTATTAATCTAAAATACACTGATAAAATGACGTCGTTAAATGTAATCTAAAGTGTAACGAAATTAAAAAAATAGCGCGATAATTATTTGCCATATGTTGGGTTTCAAACATAGGTAACACATTAATATAAAGTTTTTATTAATCTAAAATACACTGCTAAAACGACGTCGTTAACTGTAATTTAGATTACGCGCGGAGTCGAATAAATCAAATAATACGAGAAATTTTTTTCGTCAGGTCAAAACGACGTCGTTGACGAGGTTGGCGCGCCTTTTTTAGGAGGGACTTTAGATGACGGTTTTTAGTAAAACCGTAATCTAAAGTCCGTTGACCGTAAAGCGTGCGTCAACACGGGACTTTAGATTACGGTTTTACTAAAAACCGTCATCTAAAGTCCCTCCTAAAAAAGGCGCGCCATCCTCCGATCGATTATTGATTACGGGTTAATCAATCATCGTCGCTAATAAATTCCGGTCTTCCTATTAATCACGGTGTCTGTTTAAACCGTGATTAAACCACCGTCATTAAAGCCTCGCGTTCCACTAGTGCATATTCTCCTCTCTCTGTTGATATCGGGTCCAAAACAACCGGGAAACAAAATTGATGTGTTTTTGCAACCACTTATTGACGATTTAAAATTGTTGTGGAATGAAGGTACGACAGTGTATGATTCATACGGTATGGAAAACTTCATGCTCCGGGCTATGTTGTTTTGTAAAATCAATGATTTCCCTGCATACGGCAACCTCTCGGGATACACAATTAAAGGAGCTCTAGCGTGCCCTATATGTGGAGATAGAACTTGCAGTATACGGTTAAAACACAATGGAAAAAATGTGTACATGGGCCACCGGAAATTCCTCCCAAAAGGTCACAAATACCGTAAGATGACAAAAGAGTTTGATGGGAAAACGGATCATGCAGTCGCACGACCACCACTATCTGCTGTTGAGACTTACAATCAGTTGAAGATTGTTGAGAACAACTTCGGTCCACCAATTAAAGCCACTGAAAAGAGCATCTGGAAGAAAAAATCAATATTTTGGGAACTTGAATATTGGCAACATTTAGAGGTGAGACATTGCATTGATGCTATGCACGTGGAGAAAAACATTGGTGAAAGTGTATCTGCGACACTACTAAACGTGAAAGGAAAGACAAAAGACCATTTAAAGGGTAGAAAAGATCTGGTTGAATTGGGTATACGGGAAGAACTCGCGCCACAACAAAGAGGGAAAAGAACATTCTTGCCTCCCGCTTGTCACACATTATCCAAAGAAGAGAAAATAAGTTTTTGTAGTTCTCTTCGTCATATTAAAGTGCCATCCGGTTACTCATCGAACATATCAAGTTTGGTATCAATGTCTGATCTTAAATTGGTAGGGATGAAGTCTCACGACTATCATGTGCTGATGCAGCACTTACTTCCGGTTGCTCTCCGTGGAATCCGTCCAGCTGATGTCAGGAAAACTATTACAAATTTATGTGTTTTCTTCAAAGGAATTTCGTGTAAAGTGCTTGATGTGGAGACGCTGGATAAACTACAGAATGACCTTGTGATCACCATGTGTCAGTTGGAAATGTATTTTCCTCCTTCGTTTTTTGATATTATGGTGCATCTACTTGTTCATCTTGTTAGAGAGATCAAACATTGTGGTCCGTTATACCTTCGATACATGTATCCGTTTGAGAGATATATGGGTATACTGAAAAAGAAAATGAAAAACCGTCGGCGTCCAGAGGGAAGCATAATTGAAGGGACAGTAACAGAGGAGGTAGTTGACTTCTGCACTCACTACTAACACGATGTTGATGTTATTGGATTACCGAAAGCAGGACATGATGGCAGGCTTAAAGGGGTTGGCACCTGTGGGAAAAAATTATGCAGAGTTGATATTGATACATTGAACAAGGCACATCTGGTTGTGTTGAATCATTCAGAAGTTGTTGAACCGTATTTCGATGCACACCTAGCGTACCTCAAAACAAAACACCCAACGATGAGTAATGCCAAATTAAAAAAAGAGCAGAATGCAACATTTGTTAAGTGGTTCAGACAGAAGGTGTTGTATGAAGATTCAAGGAACGTGGATGAAATGATCCAGTGTTGGCACTTGGTCCAAATCTCGATGTGTTGTCGTATGAAGGATATGATGTAAATGGATTTTCTTTTTACACTGCACGTCAAGATTGTAAATCGACAAACCAGAACAGTGGTGTGCATCTTATCGCTTCACAAGACATTTTCACAGGAACAAGTCGTAATACACTGAAGAACGAATATTATGGTGTTATTGAGGATATTTGGGTCTTGAATTACACTAGTTATGAAACTTGCGTATTTCGTTGCAAATGGGTGGACAACAAACAGGGATATCGTGAGGAGGATCATGGTATGAAGCTAGTTGATTTAACGACAGCGGCTCCTACTGATGAACCCTTTATTGTTGCATCAAAGGCAAAACAAGTATTCTACTGTCGTGATCAGTCTAATCCCAGATGGTCTATTGTAATGTAGAGTAAAAGATCGATAGTTGGGATTGATAATATTGTTGATGAGGATGAATACGACTGTGAAGATGAAACAGATGTACCTATTCAGTTGCCGATGGAGGTAGATAATGTAACTAATTTTGAATATCGAAGGTCCGACCACAATGAAGGATTGTGGATTGAACGATGAAATGTTATTTTGTAAGTTTGGTTGACAATATTATATTATTTCATTTTTGTCATGTCTCAATATTTGATTCAGTAGATGTTTGTATTAACCTTGTTAATTGTTGATTATTTTTCAGATTATGGATCCTGACGGTAGAGTCGAAGAGGACTTACTGTTGGGGTTGCATGATATTGAGGATGACGTCCCTACTGAAGAACCACCAGCTGCATCTACTGAAGAACCACCAGCTGCATCTACTTCGCAGAACCCTCGGAAGGGACGTGGACCGACCCGTGGGTTGAAGGAGAAGAAAGATTCTCCCATCGATTTGATCTGGGACAAGTACCTCCGACATCGTGGTGGGTCGAAGCAGCAGTTTGCTTCCTACTTGGGATTGATGGTAAAATCCCATTGCTCGATTAATAAGGATTGGAAAGATCAAGAAAAGGCAGACAAAGACATCATGTGGCAGATGGTGCAGAAGAAGTACAAAGTCGCGGATGAACTTCGGACGAAGATTGAATCACTTCTAGCGACATCACTGCGACAGTTCAAGCATCGGTTGGTAGATGGCTGGATTACCAAACTGGGCTCCAAGAGGTCACCGCCGTGGGTAGTGTATGATGGTATGATCACGGAGGAGGACTGGAAGATATTCTACGACCATCGCCAGACTGAAGAGTTTAAGGTACTTTTACAATTATTCTTTCTTAATTATTTAAGGAATAAAATTTAACAAATATTTTTTTATTATGTATAACTTACAAATATACAAATTTTGTAACAGTTACGTCAAGAACAAGCGAGACATAACCGGGCGAAGAATATCTACAAGCACTTCATGGGGCGAGCTGGATACACGGGGTGGTTGGAGAAGTGGAAGAGCGAGGGCTTACTGATGAAAACTAATGAAGACGGCACTCAGTCAGTTATTGATGATGTTGACGATGCAAGTAGGGTGCAGACATTTATGCTGGGTCGCATGAAGAAAAATGACGAGGGAGTATATGTGTTCCCGCAGAGCGAGACTGCTGAGTTGGCGTCCAAGATTGTAAGTATATATTTAAAAGTTGTTGTTTACTAATTAGTAAGTTCATTTCTAATATTTTTGTTAATTTAAAATAGTCTGGCTCTACTGAGCGATGGGAGATGGTTCCGGCCCTTCCGTCTTAGGATGATCCACTGAATAAGGCCCTTGGGCAAAAGGATCATCCAGGGCGAGTGCGGGGGCTTGGAGGGGAAGTTCGCCAAAAAGACGTGTTTCCTACGTCTCGATCGAGAGTACCACAGGCTGAAATGATAGAGAGAATGGTGGATGAACGGTGCATGACGGTTGGAGGAGTCGGAAAGACGTCACGCTGAGTCGGAAAGACGCCACGCTGAGGAGCGTCAAGCCTACGAGGAGCGCCTGCGAAGACTTGAGGCTTTAGTATTGGGCCAGGTGCATGCTCCTACACTGACACCTACTCCTACACCAGTGTCTACTCCTACCGCGACAACGGATAGATCGATAGTGGCCGCGTCTCTTACACCGGCACCTACTGCTAGACCGACGTCTGCTCCTACCACGACGGCGGATACTGTCGATGATCCTACACCGACGTCTGCTCATACCACGACGGCGGATACTCCGATGGTCGATCATCCTGCACCTTCTTCTCCTACCAGAGACACATTTCCTTATCAAAACCTTTCGGTTTGTTCTTTTTTCCTCCTTAGTTATTTTAACATTACTTTTAAAACAATATAATTTTATTAGCTTGCTTACTGTTGTGAGTTGATGTAGGTGGCTAAATCATGTCATTTGTTTCAAGTGTTGGATTGTGGGACTGTGCATGTTGCATTCGGTCGGGTTTTACAGACCGGACCGAACACTGTAGTACATTTCAAGCCCATCCCACCTCTCCACGCTCGTGTGATGGTAGACGATATTGTGCAAGGTCATGAGGACTCTCCCCTTCCGTTGGAGTGGAATCAGTGGAGTAAAATAGGTCAAGCAAAATCTTCAGTTGTTCCATGGCCATATTCTCTCATTGATGTTAGTGACAAGGTAAACTATTTAATTACATGCTTACTGTTTAGTTTTTAACTTGACTGTTGACTGATATGTTTATTATTTAAATTTTGTATACTATTAGATTGATAAGGAATTAAGACCGGTTAAGAAGAGAAAGTGGATAAGGGGAAGGAAGTTGTGAAATCAAATGAGGAGAGTCAGATGTGAGAAAGGAAGTGGTCAAACCTTTCGATATGACTCCTAGGAGATCCCCCATTCTGACACCCAAGTATCTGAAGAAGTTGACAGACAAACAAAAAATGCTGTATGACTTTTTCATGACGAAGCCGCAGTCTGTCACCAATTTCAACATGAAAGTGTCTAAGCATGTTTTCCACTCCCCGAGCCCAGAGATCTGATGATTACCGTGAGCGATCTAAGAGAATTTTTGATGGGAGACATGCTTAACATCTCTGTGATTCAGGCCTATTGTGTGTAAGTATCTTTTAAATTATTAAATTATCTTTCATTTTTTTAAGCTATTTAACATATCTTATGAAAAAATGTTGTTTAGGTGTTTGACTACTAGACTGATATCGAACAAGAGATTATCTTCCATCTCTTTCTTGTGCCCGCAATTGATGTCAGCAAATCAGGCCACATTGGATGCGCAAGGATGTGCACAGCACGTGAGGCAGGGATTTTGTGCTGCGGTGCGAAGAAGAAGCAAATATTTGCTGATCCCATATCATCAGATGTAAGTACACAATAACTGGAATTTTTTGCTTCCTAATTGTGATAATTAAAAATATTGTTCTACAAAACATTCTTTGTTTTATCTGTGGCAGCAATCATTGGATGTTGATGGTGTTGTGTATCGACACCTCATGCTTGTTGATACTAGACCCATTGGGCGGCCCTGATGACCTTCGAGAGATCGCTGTAGAGAAATATTTGAAGGAGTGAGTATTCAAAATTTTAATGCATTCTGTATTTATTTTAAGCTTGTCCTAGATTATTGACAATAAATGGCTTCATTTTAAAATGCTGTATTTATGCAGGGGTCATAAGTTTGGTTTGAGTGATGCGAAGAAACCATTCTCCATCTTGGACTTCCATTACATACGTGTAAGTAATCATTTAATTTATGCATTTTTGTATTAAAGTTAAACGTTTAATTTTTTGATCTATCTAAAGTTGGTAATCCATGGATGGTGTGATGACAGTGTCCTCAACAGCCTGATTCACGAAGCTGTGGCTATTATGTGATGCGGTACATGTTCGAGATTGTACAAAATATTGACACGCTTGGTGATGATGACAAGGTAAACCATACCAATCAAAGTTTTAGTTAAAGTTATTGCATTTGAAATAAAATTGTGTACTAATGATGATCAGTTTCTTTTTATGGACAGATCGTTTCTTTTTTCACAAAAGCAGGGAGCACGTATTCCAAAGTGGATCTCGACTTTGTAAGAGATCATCTATCGCAGTTTTGGTGTAAAAATTACTTGAGTGTTACTTAGATCTTATCCTAGTGTAGTTAGACTTACACTTTTGTTTGTGCTGAAGCAACGTAGACTCTCAAAGAGTTTGTAAAGTTCAACTCTCTCTTATTTTTGAAAGTTTTGTTTGCAATTCGTTTTCAATGTTGCAATTCAAACTGGCAACTTGGTTTATGGTCATATATAGTGTGGTTGGTTATCAAAGGGCAATACCAGTTGGATGCCCTGTACAGGTTGTATATATGATTGTAAATTGGGTTGTGTTGGAAAACATTGTGGTAGAGGCTAAAAAACAAAAAAAACTAAAAAAAAGAAAAAAAAACCACGGTTATGTAAAAACCGTGGTTTAAACACAATGGAACGACATTATAAACCACGGTTTAGTAGAAAAACCGTCGTATAAAATTCAATGGAAACGGTAATATACCACAGTTATGTTCCAGAACCGTCGTATAAAAGGCTTATATACCACGGTTATCAAGTCAAACCGTGGTATAAAATCGGTCTTTCCCCGCGACAGAAACGGATTTAAACGACGGTCGCCGTACAACCGTGGTTTTTACTCTAGCGTTTAAACGACGGTTTTGAACCGTGGTTTATAGTCATTTTTGAATATACGACGCGCGTATTAACCACGGTTTGGAACTGTGGTATATAGGCAAAATAACCGTGGTAAAAAACATTTTCTGCACTAGTGAAAACCCATGGAGGTCAACTTCATCCTTTTGAAATTTCGAAAAGAGAGGATGATAGAGGAAGATGAGAGGAAGAAGAATATGTGATTTGTTTTTGATTTGGAGCTCAAATGGAGCTTGGGGATGAAGAGGAAGTGAGGAAGCCATTGTTGGCTAGGTTGCAGGACTCCATCGGCAGCAAGGAGGAGGGAGAACCGGCTGAGAGAGAAAAGGGAGGAAAGAGAGGAAGAGAGAGAGGGGAAAAGAAAATAAGGAAGGAGAGAGAGTGTGTGGGGGTATAAGTGGTGTTTCTATTTTTTTGACTTTATTTATTAGTTAACTAGTCTTATGTGAGTGAGCTGTTTACACTAATAAAACCGGCCCACCACTGTAACACGCTGGAGCGTTTTTCGTCTTTTAACAGAAAACGCTCGTTTATTTACCCGGTTTAGCACTATTCACTAACCGGGACCGTTTTCCGGAATTTTCTCATTCCTTTAATTTTAATGGCTATTAAACTCCCATTAATGTTTAATTATAGTTATATAATCAACTATTATTTTTACGGGGTCATTTAACTGTTTAAAGTCACGTTTTCGGGTTTCCTCAAAAAACGCGCTCCAAGACTCCGTTAGCGTTTAAACGCATTGTTTGGATCCGTTTTCTTCCGGAATTTTTCCCACACGTTCTTAGTGTGTAATTAAGGTATAGAAATATATTTATAACCCTAATGAAGGTTATGTACCTCCTAAAATAATTAAATACGTATTTTCACGTTTTGTGACTTTTACGCATTTCCTTTTTCTTTTTGGTTTTCATTTCTTCACCAATGATCTTAAGGACTTAATTAGCCCTAGAAAATTATAATTACACAATTAATTAACACATTAAGGTTTGGGGTATTTCAATCTACCCCCCTTAAAAGAACTTCGTCCTCGAAGTTCACACTTCCCTAGCGTCATTTGAATTAGAACACAGGATTACTTGCAACATAAGCTTCCATAACAAACATACTTTACATCACAACCTCAGACTTAACGGTCCGGGTAACACATCCATACATACATAACATGACATAACATACTTACATAGTATCCTCGGACTTAATGGTCTGGGTACCTTAACAACATTTGCACATACGTAACAACCCTTAGACTCTTGGTCTGGGTAACATAACAACATTTAGACCCGTAGGTCTTGATAACACAACATCCTTTAGACACATAGGTCTTGATAACATAACACTTCCGGAACTTAACCACATTAGGACTCAAGGTCAAAATAATAATTATTACACATACCACACAACATGTCATAGCATGTATATCAACCAGAAATTCCTTTTCCATCTCTTCATGGGTTCGAGACCCATGTTGAGTACATATGCACTGTGATCCCGCAGAACCGGTCGCGATGGACACTCTGGTCCCCGTTCTTTTGGGAGATCAAAACAATTGCATACATCTTTAAAATATACTTCTCATGTCACCGGTCCGAAGACAAAGGCTCATACGTCCTCAGCTCGTGAGCAAGTAATACGAAAATACTCTATATGAGGTTAAGTATAACGAAATCCTTTATTGGAAGGATATTAATTGGAAATCCTTTACAAGGTCAAATCAAAGTAGTCCTTCCTTTGAAAGTAACACTTAAGAATCTTAAAAATATTTATTGAAGTCTTGAAAATACCAATTGAAAATTTAAAACCCAATTTAAAATTCTTTTGAAACTCAATACAACTCCAAGTCCAATTATTGTTAACTGCATCCTATTCTTGATGTGATTATTCGTGACCACTTATAGGGAGTTTCAAGAATCATCCAACCCTGATGTGATCAGCATCAGTGTTGAACTATCTTTCCACCCCAATTTGTGTTCGGCTTCCCTTGACCTCATGATAATCAAGTTTCACCTCCCACTTCAATTTCAAACAGCAACTAATTCAAACATATACCATTTTCTATCTTTTAATCCATCTAGTCATAATCATTACATCTCCAAGGGATAGAACTCCGTCTATCAATCATCACCCAAATTCAACTTAATCCGAGTTACCTAGGGAATTTTAATTCTTACTAGGTTCTATATCGGTGTCATACCTCTTCATAAATCACAACACTGTATATATACACATGTCTATATATTTTTATCAAAATATACTACACAATATTACATTTGTATCATTTGAACATATACTGTCGGGGTTTTAATTCCCCGGGAGTTTTTTCTACTCCCTTATACTTATACTTTCACATACATCCGTTAACACAATAAACACACTTATCACAATGGTATTCGCATCTTCTGTGCGCAATTACCACAATTAAACCATGAATGAATGTGTATGTTTATGTAACACACACACCAATCATCAAAACAAATTATTTTGTGCTATGCACACCATAGTTCACGTACACTTGTACGGTAAAACACACTAAACGGTTTCGCGCTCTACCCCCCTTAAAAGGGATTACACCCACGTAATCAATCACTTAATCACTGGTTTATAACGTTCTGCCGTCGTGAAGTGATTTATCTCCACACGGTTTATTATACGATGTGTTCTGGTTTGAGGATCTTAGCCATATTTGCGGTTTAGTCCCTAACCAAGAATTCTCCTGAGAGCTTATTTAATTCATAACCAGTTTCGATTCTGGCCTGTGAAACTTCTAGGCGTTAATAATTAGCTGTTCACTCATGTTCACTATTCACATTCAACACTTGAATCACTGGCTCACCAGTTTCTGCTGCTTAACTCCAGATAACTTTAGAGCTTAGTTTGCCCCATGCGTCATTCTTACTGTATTGTACATCTCCGATTATCACCTTTATCTTGGTAATAACGGTTTCTCAACCGACGCGTGGTTTCACTTACCATGAGCGAACTCGGTGAGTTACAAAACTTACTATCCACTTCCATGATAATTTGCTGTATTCCACAATGATTTACTTGACTTCCTCCGACTTACAGTCGGTTGAGTTTGAGTAACTACCTAGTGTGTAGTACTCTTTTGGTTATTTCCAACACTTGAGGTATATTCCATACCGATGTTTAATAATCGTGTTACTGTAGTCACTTATGCCAATCAAGTACCCTTTGATTGGTACGACCGTGCTTCTCTTATGCATCGGTTTTATCACACCATAAGTCTTGTTCTTCTATCACATTTAACATTTCCCAATCTTCCTAGCTATCTCACTCGATCATTACTACACAAGAGCAATACCAAAACACTCAGTCCTACAGAGTGCAGAGGCGTAAGCTCTTGACAGTAAATCTCTTATGCGATTGCAATAGGAATTCACACTGAGTTCCTTATCACATAGTACCGACCATTGGCTTATTGCCCAGTTTGCGTATCATCACTTACTTGTATGTCCATTGAGTTTAACTCATAACTGGTTTTATTTGTCACATTATTATTTAACAATACTTATGCAACGGTCGCTTACTGCGCACCGTGCTCTTACTCATTGTATAACATTAACTTGCACTGCATCCACCATTATATTAGCTTCCGCCATTCCACTGTGTTTCGCCATTTATTTGGCTACTTCTTGAATACGCTATTCCTCGCGTATTTATGCTCCCTGAGCGTTGTTCATTACACAATTAGCATTACCCCTATGGTGGTTGCTATTAGACTTACTACCCTTCCGGTCTCCACAACTGGTGCAACTCTTTTCGTAGTAACAACATGGTCAACTCTTAACACATTCCCTGAACTTAGTTCACATAACTACCGCTGTTGCGGTCTCACAATATCGAGAGGTATCCCCACACTTTAAGCAGCGGTTCGTTATCCGCTTACTTACTTATATAACATAAACTTTCGTAATCAATAACATTTTCTTAACGCATTCTACCTGTGGCTTATAAGCCTTATTGCCTCGAGCTTTGATCATTGTAGGCCGTTCACACCCATTTACTTCTTCGTATAACATTACATGGTCTAGATTGGTATTGGGCTCCATGACAAGGCCGTAGTATCACGGTTCCTTTCATGGGATGCCCCTTCAATGATGTCAGACTTCCTTCTGACGACTTGTGTTTAAACCTGGTGTTAATTTCAGTCTTTGCGTTTCTGTCACGTTAACTCATTCACCACTGTTGACCCAAACACCCTTTTTAGGATAACTCCTGGGTGTTATTAGGTTATGCCTTTTCATCTGGCTTGTACTCATTGGTAGGTTTAATTTCTACTTCGCCCCGCGTTCTTTGCTGGGTTGAATATTCTCCTTAGTGAGATTGATATCTCTAGTGATCATCTCGGGAGTCTCATCCCGATCATTGCACATTAACATATCCGTAGTAGGCATCTGCCTCACCATATATAGGCTGGGTACTTACTCCAGCTATTGTGTTCATCCATCCAGATCCTTGAGACATATGCGATGTCTTTACTTACTAGTCAGTGCACTTCACACTTCTAGATTCTTAAACATTTCCTCGCAATAACTCACTAATCCCTTTAGTCCTCTTAACTTAACTGGGTTCCTTTACTTCAACCATTCGATGGTAGTTTATTACTCTTGTCTGACTTTTACTTCGGACTGTAGTATGGAGTCGACTACTTCCCGTGTTCCAGACTCCACTCGTATACATACATGGGGTATCCTACTGATACATTGCTACTTACCCGACTACCCCATAAGAAGGTTTGTCAGGCCCACAAGCTCCTATCGGAGTGCGGTCGTCCCACATTACTGTTGGTACACTCGTAGTGTCCGTCACACGCCTAGGTGAAGTATTCTGTTGTCAACTCCTCTTATATTATCGTGTGATAATATGCATTCCTTGCTTCCTGAACTTAATCCAGGGAAGGTTTATCCACCGTTGTATTATTATGAACTCATTCCATTCCTCGGGTTGTTACCCCTGGGTTTACTGGTTTCCATCCGGTTATTCGAAAGTAAACTGGGTATAACTTACCTACCATGCGGCACTGAGGCTGGTGTAGGTCTTCTGGTCTGGTTTTAAAAGAGAAGAATTAAAATAGATTGGGTTTGAAAGAAAATTTGGTTTTTGAAAAAAGGTTTTGAAAATGAATTTAAGTTTGAAAGAAAATTCTCGTGGTTTCACAACATTCTCTCGCCTTAACCAAGTCTAGCTTCTTGTTGACTAGTGTATTTCCATTTACAGAGGTCAGGCTGCTAAGCCTTTCCACAGTTATGATGATCTCACTTTACTTCATGGTACTTTACTAAGTACTTTATAGTTGCTAATAATTTGCCGCCAGCCTTGTTGTAGCAGCACTTGCCTTGGCAAGTGCGCCATGCTGACTGGCTACTGGTTCAATACACATCGGTTGCGGCACTGCTTTGACCCGCTCTAACATCCGTGGCCTTGCTGGCCCTTGCTTGATCTTACCGTCTTAACAACAATTCCTTGGGTAGTTCTCTCTGTCTTCACATGATAACCATTAACTAGGGTGTTTCCCATTCTGGGAGACCCCCTTTTGCTTAGTATTGTATCCTCCTCGTACTACGTCATAGTTCTTTGCTCGGTTGGTGTACCGTTGGTGTGTTAGTCAACATTGTAGTCCCGTAGACACTCGTCTCGGGTTCCACTACTTCACTTCTCCACTGTTGCACGGTTAGTGCTTGCAAGCTGGTTGTCCTCGACTGCTTCGCATGTCGACCCAAGGCGCCGGAAATTCCATTCTCTTATGCATAAGATTCTTCACTTTTCGCTAACAAGAGCGGTTAGTATTGTTCAAATGGAACCGTCTTCGGGGTTCACGCCCTTCGCAATCAGCCGTGTGACAGGTTCTCCGTACTTATAAGGATACTTAATAACAGCCAGATCGGGTATTCCCGGGTAAGAGAGGACTTTCATCTCTCTGGCGTTCTTTCCGAGTTATAAAATAGGGTTTGTGGAGGGCGGGATGGATATCGTAGGTATCCAGTACACACTGGCATTTCCTAACTAGCGTACTTCTCACGCTATCACTCACCCCTTAACCCAAAGTACTAAACTCTTAACTCGGTACTTCCTAAGCTCGGTAATTCAGTCATCAGAGCGATACTTCGCTCTGATACCACTTTTTGTAACACCCCAACTACTAACAACACACTTAACAACACATTGCAGCGGAAATTACAACTCACAACATAACTTACTCCTTGGTGTTACACGCCGTTAGCCACCCACGTGGCTAACAAGGCTAACATACATACATTGTACCGGTCTGATGGACTAAACTCCCGAGCAACTACACATAAATCCCGTTCCATGTCCAACGATCATTGTACACTTACATTACAATGTACCGAGTATCTTCCAACTAACGCCGATACAAATTCGGTCTTACTACACCTACAATACATCCACAATTCTCATGACTACCACGTACAAATAACTACCCCGTCCTACTCTCGAACGGCTTCCAGCTCCTTGTACCTGAAATAGAAAGGAAGAAAAGGGTGGCCCCCAAGGGGCTCAGCACCTTTGCTGGTATGGTAATCCCGCAGCCCGCATGCTACCGGGCCACACACAACTAATTGTCATCTTAGCATGCGGTTGATTTTATTTAAAACATGCACACATTACACACATACATACACACATCCGTTAACAGAACACAAACTCAAGGTTAGCACACACAACATAACAACACATTTCACTTAATAACCTACACAAACTTAATTCCATTCTTCTTAGAGAACATAAACTTTACTTGGGGAGTGCCGGGGTGATATAAGCCCGAGCACAACATACATACATTTTCTTTACTTAGGAGTAGCGGCCTCATATAGGACCGATCACACCTTACACAATTTCCCCCTAGCTTCAATAATGATGAGGTAGGTAAGCCTTGGTTAAGCTTGTGGGTGGTTGTAATTCAAGGAGGAAGAACAACCGTAACATAAACAAGAGGGAGTCGAAGCGAACTTAGGCATCAACACCCTACCAACATTACACATAATTTCCCTCCTAGCCCGATGTGGAGGTCGGGTAGGTAAGCTTTGGCTAAGCTAGTGGGAGGTCGAACATCCAAGAAGGATATACAACCCTAATAACAGAATGGGAGTTAACTCACATATATACATCAACTCCCAAACAACACGCGCGACCGGAACGACCGGATTCCTCACCATACATAACATATACTTATTAGTTAAGGTTCCTTCATGGAACTTATCACATACATACCTCACAAAGTGTTACTAACTCGGTTAGACACATCAGGGAAAATCACATCCCATTTCACGTTTTGTGACTTTTACGCATTTCCTTTTTCTTTTTGGTTTTCATTTCTTCACCAATGATCTTAAGGACTTAATTAGCCCTAGAAAATTATAATTACACAATTAATTAACACATTAAGGTTTGGGGTAGTTCAGAGCGTCAGAAGAAGTGAATAGTTCAGGAATTGGACAGTCTGGCTGAAATACCCCTAACCTTTAAAATATAATTAAATGATCTATTAATGATCTAAGATGGTTAATAAACACCTAAATATTTCTGGGTAACAATCTAAAGATCTCAACAAGGCAAAACATGCCTTAGGATCGGTAAAGCCAAAAAGGTGCTTTAAGACACCACAAAGATTGTATGACCTCAGATAGGATCCAAAGTGGATTCCTAAGTATTATAATGAAGTAAGGAACACAACAAAACAGTTCCCAAAGAAAACTAAGCTCAGAAACACCCTGCAACACAAAATGTGCACTAAAACTCCTTAAAGCACATTTTTGTGAAATTGCCTTATAAATTGGTTTTTAATGAGCTTAAAGGTTATAAATACCTTTAAATATGATATTATATCACATTATATCATATTAGGAATTTAATTCCAAATTTTACAAATTTTTAAAATTTAATATTAAAATATTAATAAAACTCTAAAAGGGGGCCCACATGAGTCAACATTGACTAAGATTGGTCAAGAGGTCAAAGTTGACCCCTTAGACCATGTGAGATCGTCATTTACAAGCAAGAGAGGCTCCAAATCGCCACTTGCATAGACAATAAACAAGACTCCAACATGTTCCCTTAATTAAGGCTTACTTTTAGCTTTTGAATAAACTATACACTCACTTTAGGCTCCATTATTTGACTCCTCACCTCCAAAACCGTGTAAGCTCCACCCAGCCACTCCATTAGCCGACTTCTTGTCCCTCTTATCCCCTTGGTGAGTCATCTTACATTAACAAAACATAAACTAATCAAAATTGCTTTTCTAATCAAATAATACCCATTCCAATCATTCTCTCTCTCCTAGCTGCATTCCAATCAGTGAAGCAGCTCCTCCAAGCTCTCCCAAGCTCTCCCAACCGTGGCTCTTGAGCTAAGAAGGTAGATCCAACTTCTAAGCTCCTAAGTAATGGTTTAAGGCTTGTTTTTGGCTCTTTTTCTTCATCTCTTCACCACCTTATGCTTAGATCTCGTGACTAATCAGTTCCTATGGCTTATTCTCAGTGTTCTAAGGTTATAACATCAATAAAATTCGGTTGAAGCCAGTTAAGAGACCAAAGTTTCTCAAAATCTCATTTTAAGGTAAAAACATACCTTAAGCTTCTCTACAATTCATCCGATTTTCTTCCTCTGATTTTTATGAGTTTATACACTCATAATCTTCATATTTACATGTTCAATCAGTTGGTTAGCAATTTGGAGCAAGGGTGGCCGAGATCCAAAGGAAATACCCTCTTTTAAGGCATTTTTCCAAGGTAAAACCTAATAACAAGGCAGCTTGTTGTGATCTAGCTATTTCCTATGTCTATATGGTGAATCTAACACCTTGTGGTGTGTCTAAAACAGGCCGAACCTCTCTTGAACTCCTCTTGCATTTTTAAGGTGATTTTTGCCTTAAATCTTACATTAATTATTCCTTATGGTTAAGCTCAAGCTTGGAGTGTAACCATATCTTGTTTTTGTGTATTAAACATGTCTAAATCATGTGGTGAATTTTCCTACAAGAGGCCGAGTTCATACAAGGGCAAATCAAGGTATAAACACCTTAAACTTATGATTTTATAATTTCTAAGCCTATATATAATTGTTGCCGAGAGTGAACTTATAAATATGGGTCATATTGACCTAAAAATGGAAAAAAATGACTAAGATAAATTAAGCTAGTCATTTAAGAGATTTAATTAGCATAATGGTCAAATTATGACATTATGTGGAAAAATAATTAAATCAAAGTGAGGCCGAGAATATATGCTATATTTTGAGACATTTATTGTGTAATATATTTTGCAAGTTCAAGGTTGTAATAAGGCCATGTCATTAGGCCATTTTAATTTAAGTTTATAAGCTTATTTAGTTTATTTATGCTTATAATTAATTGGGGTCAAACGGTAATTACTAACTAAATATTAGGCCGAGAGCTTAATATAGAGGAATTTAGGGGTTTTTAAATGAATTTAATAAAATGATAACATTTTATAAAGTTTTGGGTCAAAATTGTAAAAATAGAAAAGTATGGGTAAAGCTTTGTAATTACCAAAAGGTTTGGGTCCAATTTGGTATTAGAAGTCAAAGTTGACTATATAGGAGACTTTGACCAAGTTTGGAGAATTTTTGAAAGTAAAATACAACCTTATATTAAGATAAGTATTAATTGTAAAATTTAAGAGATGGGGCTAAAGTGTGATTTCCGAAAAACTTGGGGTACTAAATGGAGTTTAGTACAAACCTTAGGTTATTAGGAATTTTTAGAAGTTGATTTGGTTAAATTTGGAGTTTATATGAATTATATAAGTATAATATACGATATTTTATGATATTGTTACAAATGGGTAACATATGTGGTAAAACCGAGATTTGGAGGAAATATAAGGTTAGGAATAATATTTATAACCTTTTGGTATAGTTTGGTGATTTTTGGAATTATATAAGGTTTTATAAAGACATATGTATAATTATGGTTTTATGGAATTAGAAAACTATGTATTATAAATTGGGAAGATTTGGTAAAAATAAAAGTTTGGTGGTGGAAATTTAATTAAAACAGTCCTAGGGGCTGTTGAAAAAATTAGCCTTTAAAAACTATAGGTTATAATTATTTTAAGGTTTAAGGGTATTATAAGGTATATGATTAAGTGTAACAATGAATATAATTTGGGATTGATTTGTGATTTATAGAAGTTTAGTGGTTGTTTTGAAACCGAAAATATAAGGGTTGTTTGGTATTTTACAACAATTTACAACTATATGTTATAATTGTTTTAATGACTTAAATGTCATAATATATGTTATATAACTATAATGTAACATTACATTAATTATGTGGTGATTTTGTAAATATTAAGAACATAAGTGCTGTTCGAAAATGTTGACATTTTAAAATGGAATTTATAATATGGTTTTTATGTTATAAGAGTTATAACATTTATAATATAAGAGGTATTCATTAAAAAGAATGAATATATATATAAGACTTACCATATAAGAAATAGTTCCATAATACATGATTAAAGTAAATATGTTATGGTGGAAAATATAACATGGTTTAATGACCATGTATTTTCATAATTAAAATGACATATGATAAAGGAAAAGAATTACAAACATTGGATATGGATTCTAATGTTAAGAGTGTACATGTGATAATAAGGATTCATGTAATTAAATATTGTTTACAATGAATTATACCACATTGAATTAAAAAAAAAGAAAAGAGAGACAAACCTTAGAAAAATAAATACTAAGGTGAGAATAGTGCATGACAAAGATCACACATGCAATAAGAAACAAACTATACGACAACAACATAAGTCACATGCGATAACAAGTTCAACAATAAGTAATTAATATACAAGAAAGACTACGCATGTAATAACACTTTTCCAATCTCGAGTTAAACCGAAAACCCGACAAACATTGACAGTTATAACGGGGGGTTAACCGGGAGTTAGTGACGGTACGGGGTACCGTAGGATTGTGTTGTTATACGTATGCTAATCAGTAGCATTATGTATTGTTTAGACTGTTAGAGACGACACAAGGAGCATAGGATCTTGCTGATTCATACTCCACCGTAATACATCAGGGTGAACGGTATGTTGTTATGTGTCTCTGATTGTCTCTGAGGGCTTCCTCAGTTCAGACTTCTGTGTGATCTGTGATAAGATTGTTTGTCTGAATGTGTTAATTAATATGCATGAATTGTATATTTATAGCTGCTTATTATTTACTGTTGTTGAGTTAACAGTATTGGTTCGTATATATGAACCTATATATATAAAACGAACTAGCGGCTATGGTGCTATCTTATATGAAATATAAGGAACGTAAGTAAAACGTTGTAGCACTAGGATAATAACTTATACATATTATCCAAGACTTTTATACGGAGCATTGGCCTTTCTATACGCCGCTCTCGTATCTAACACTGGATCCCGAGTTTACAGACTCCGGATTGGACTAATGATCTTAGTCTGCTGTGTTAGAAAAAAATGGTAATGCGATGCGATGGTATAATTAATGGAAGTTAGTAAAGCCAAGAGGATGTGGCTCTTGGTGCGCGCTGTGATCACAAAAACGATACCAGGATGTCCGCGTACGGGTCCGCAAGTATCAAGAAAATTTCCCGTGAGCTAGAATGGCTCGTTGGTCGGAGACTCTACCGTTGGAGTGGCTACTGCCGTGGGTGACCCGCCATAATATATGGGTAACTAGAGACATGTCGTTTTAACGAGACATTGTCACTAGGTATAACTGAACAATTAAACAATTGAGACTTGTACAGTGGCGAACAATATTGGTTTCTATACCATGGACGAGACTTAATACTTGTTTATTATTCTCGTTGTTTCGCTTTGTTGTTCATTGGTTATACTTGTGGTTATTTTATTTGTGTTGATGGTTGTGTTATTGTATGGATATTAATGTTATTTGATTTACAGTTTTAAATATTAAAACGGTATTGCATGTAACGAACCTCATGCTCTCGACCAAATAATTGAGGGGTCTTTGGGGGCATGACGGGGCATGTGATGACATACTCAGCAGGGGCTGATTCCATACCACAAACCATTTTTATTTCAGGAGAGTAGCTGGTGGTCGACGCGAGGCGCGACGGTTGTAATATTTTGTTGTTTAAGACTTGGTACGGTTTATACTGATGACGTTTTGGACTCGGGTTGTGTAAACCGAGGTGGATTTGTTTAGATGCTCACGAGTACGGTCTGTAATAATTGGTTACTGTTGGATTTGTTTTAAGTTGTTTAATTTCTACTATCTATCTCTTGTGGTCACTGCGGGAATACGTTTCGCATGTTGATTATCAGGTAACTCGTTATCACCCGTATGGGCGAGTGATAACAGTGACACCATAGGAGCGACAGTCTGTTATTTACCGCTGCGATATATTATTATGTGCGACATTTGTAGGATTATTAGGAGCCGAATTAGTAGGGGTGTTACAAAAGTGGTATCAGAGCGGAGTACCGCTCTGATTACAAGAGATAGTAGTTAAAGTACCGTGAGCTTAGGTTATTCACACACCAGTACCAAGAAGATGGTTGTAAATGATTTGAGTTAGGTTATGGTTGGAAACAGTAAGTATTTATACCAAGAGCTGACTTGATTCTGAATTCTTCAGATGTCTTCCGGAAGACGATCAGCTGGCAGAGGCAGAGGGTGGTGGAAGAGGCGGCGGGCCTGGAGGAGGACCTCCTGAGGCCCCAGCCGTGGGCGTTGCTGAGACGGTAGCGCCGTCTTTGCTCAGCTAGCCCTGATGGGAGGTGTCCAGATAGGAGCACCACCAGTAGTCCCACCCGTACCCGCACCTAGAGAGCCTAATGGCTGAAGAGTGTTGCTGACACACGTGTACCTACGTATGACGGGGTAGCTGACCCCACCGCCTGAGAGATACATCATTGAGCATGAGAAGGCCTTCGACGCCATTCACGTGCCTGCTGAGCACCGGGTCGGCATAGCGGCCTTTCACTTGAGGGACGCCGCCAGCACTTGGTGGAGGTCCGTGAAGGCATTACCTTGCTACTGGGGTTTTGGATGGACAGGTTTTGTGGAACTGTTGAGAGAGAAATACTATCCTGCTCATTTGAAGCAGAGAAAGAGGAAGAGTTTGAGGCCCTGAGGCAGGGTAGTATGACGGTAGATCAGTACTACTCCTCTTTTATTGGGCTCTTGGACTTTGTCCCAGGAGTTGTTTATTCGATACTGTGAAAGTGTGAGAAGTTTAGAGGCGGGTTGATATATGCGATCAAGGCCGCCATGGGCGCTGCCTTATATCCTACGATTCAGGTAAAATTAGTTGACAGATTATATCTTGTAACTCAGTTTGAATTATTACAAGTTGGGGAACTCATTGATGCATTATAGGAATGCTACGAGGCTGCTTCCCGGACGAGCTGTTGGTGAACAGCCGGGAGGACGGCCAGGGGCAGAAGCGTAAGGCCCCAGAGAAGGAGGCGGAGGTTGCGGCTGGAAGCGGGCGGCAAGAGTTGGAAGTAAGATCCACCTTTAAGTTATTTAATCCATTTAAATTACTTACTTGCTGCCTGCTTTTATACCTGCTATTCCTGACACTTTGACGATCACAGGAAGAAAAGTTCTCCTGGAAGGAGAAAGAAGGAGCAGGCCAGCCAGAAGGGCAAAGAGAAGGTCCCGATGCTGACCGGGCCTACCTACGATGCCCAGCCTCTTAGATCTGTACCCCCTAAGGGTAAGCGATCTAACCTTGTGAATGAGTTGTGTACTATACTATCCATTACCATCCATGTGTTAATCTGAGTGTGTATGATAATAGGTTCTGCACCCCAGCGCCACTTTCACTGCAAGCGCTGTGGTAAAGACCACCCGGGTGTGACTGCACCGGGCAAGCGTGGACTGCCACCATTGTGGGAAGGGCCACAGGTCGTTCGAGTGCTTCTCGAACCAGAGCCGAGCGTACCGCCCGCCGAAGGGGACTCAGGGCGCACCTACTGGAGGAGGTGGAGCCGAGGTGGCCAGAGGGGGCCGGCGCCCCAAGCCCAGAGGGGCAGCAGCAGCAGCCGCAGCAGCAGAACCGAACCAGAGGAACCCGCGGCAACCGTGCTGAATGCAGCGGGAGCATCGGCGCTGGTACTAGTACCCAGCGCGGTGAAGGTTAGCATTTGAAACCTTAACCATTGTATGAAAGCATGACTGTTTAAACGCTTTACCTTAGCATGAATGCGTGTTTTAATTACCGCTTAGATAAACAACTTATCTAGGAAACCTGTTACCTCTTAGGAGACTTCGACATCTGCTATCCCACACTTACAAGACAGAGATCACCTAGACCCGTGGAAGAAAGACGGGAGTACCCTAGTGAGTTGTGTCATGTGGTCAGACCGGGCATGATACTTCTCAGAGAGTTCCTAACCCTAGATGAGCAAATCGCCATAGTGAATGAGTGTAGAGCTTTGGGTAAGGGCATAGGAGGATTTTATACCCCTGTATTTAATAGTGGTTCTAGAATGAAACTGCACATGATGTGCTTAGGGAAAGATTGGGATCCACAAGCTAGGGTTTATCGAGAGGTGAGGATGGTAGGTGGCGTATCTATACCTAGGATACCTGAGAGTTTCCTAACCTTGGTGAGAAACGCAATGGATATTGCTCAAGACTGTGAGACTTACCATTACCCGACATGACACCTGACGTTTGCATCATCAACTACTACGAGCAGGGAGGAAAACTTGGAATGCACCAGGACCGTGATGAGACGACCGAGTCCATCACCAGAGGAATACCGGTTGTGTCATTCTCCATCGGCGATGATGCTGAGTTCATCTATGGAGACCAGAAGAGGATGGATCTAGCAAGCAAGATCATCCTCAAGTCTGGGGATGTGTTGGTATTTGGTGGAGAGTAGGCTTGTATACCATGGTATTAAGAGCATTAAGCTCAATACCGCCCACCAGCTCTAGTGAATGATACCCACATCCGACCTGGCCGTTTAAATTTGACTTTCAGACAGTACTGATGTAATAGCAGTAGCTAAGTGTGTAACCTTGTATAATACAGTTGAATGAATGAAATAAGAGTTTCCTTCAAGCATATGTGTTCAGTTTGTTGATACCGTTGATTCATAACTTCAGGCTACGAAAATGGAAAGGAGGGTACCATCTGCATCTTAGATATGGCGCAAGCCAAGGAGTCCGGTAATGTCATCACAGGTATGACAATTACAACCGACAGTAATTACTGATTTATTGGGACTCGATGCTAATACGAGAGATGATCTCAGGTACCTTTCCTGTTGATGGTGTTAGTGCTTCCGTATTGTTCGACTCAGGGGCTTCGCATTCTTTTATTTCCTCGGCATTTGCTATGAAGCTGGGGGCCACCCCCGAACAGCTTTCAGACTTTTCAGTCACCCTTCCATCGAAGGAGAAAGTAGGTTGCACCAGGCAGTACTTAGGGTCGAGATCAGATTATGAATGAGACTTTTCCCATTGATTTGATTGAGTTTAAGAACTTGGGCTTCGACATTATAGTGGGTATGGATTGGCTACAGAAGCATAAGGGCCGCCTTCATTGTGCAGAGCATCGACTACTACTGAAGGGGCCGAGCGGCAAGACAGTGTCGTACCGCAGTGTGAGGAGAGAGCCGACTGTCAAGATCGTGTCAGCATTGTCCCTGATGAAGGATGTTAGGAAGGGCCGACAAGCCTTCCTCTGTTATGTACAGGACACGAGACAGTGCGACGAGAATGTAGACATTCCAGTCGTGGCAGACTTTCCCGATGTGTTTCCTGATGAGTTGCCAGGCATGCCGCCTGTGCGTGAGGTTGAGTTCGCCGTTGACTTTTGCCAGGTACGGGCCCTATTGCTAAGGCACCCTACCGTATGGCACCGCTGAGATGAGGGAGCTGAAGGTACAGCTGGAGGACCTCCTCGACAAGGGATTCATTCGACCGAGTGTTTCTCCTTGGGGTGCTCCAGTATTATTCGTCAAGAAGAAGGACGGCAGTATGCGACTCTGCATCGACTACCGCGAGCTTAATGCGGTCACGGTCAAGAACAAGTACCCGTTACCACGGATTGATGACTTATTTGACCAGTTGAGAGGGGCCAGTGTGTTCTCGAAGATAGATCTCAGATCTGGCTACCATCAGATTAGGATTGCAGAGGGTGACATAGAGAAGACAGCTTTCAGGACACGGTATGGACACTACGAGTTCACCGTTATGCCATTCGGATTGACGAATGCGCCAGCCATATTCATGGATTTGATGAACCGTCTCTTCAGAGAACAGCTTGATAGTTCAGTTGTGGTGTTCATCGACGATATTCTGATCTATTCGAAGACCAGGGAAGATCATGAGTATTTGAGACAGGTGTTGAATATTATGAGAAGAACCAGCTGTATGCCAAGCTCTCGAAGTGTGAGTTTGGTTAGACAGCGTGTCATTTTTAGGACACATCATATCAGCAGACGGGATATCTGTAGATCCTGCTAAGATTGAGGCAGTGAAGAGTTGGCCAAGGCCAAAGACAGTTACAGACGTCCGCAGCTTTCTGGGTTTGGCCGGTTATATAGAAGGTTCGTGAAGGACTTCTCCAAGGAGGCCAAACCAATGACTAATCTAATGAAGAAGGAATCCCAGTTCTTATGGTCTGCAGAGTGTGAGCAGTCCTTTCAGACGCTGAAGGATCTCCTGACATCGGCGCCCGTTCTTACTATCCCTGAGGGCACCGATGGGTTCGAGGTATACTGTGATGCCTCTGGAACCGGTCTAGGCTGTGTGCTTATGCAGCACGGGAAGGTAGTTGCCTACGCATCCCGACAGCTGAAGAAGCATGAGGTGAATTACCCCACACACGACCTTGAGTTAGGCGCAGTAGTCTTCGCTTTGAAGATCTGGCGACATTATCTTTACGGTGTGACAGTCACTATCTACTCTGATCATAAGAGTTTACAGCATCTCTTCTCTCAGAAGGAGCTGAACATGCGACAGAGAAGATGGGTCGAGTTCTTGAAGGACTACGACATAGACCTGAGGTATAAGGAGGGCAAGGCGAATGTAGTAGCCGACGCCCTGAGCCGCAGAGCTCATTCATTATTTGCACTGGTAGCGAGCAGCAGTATGATTGATGAGATACGAGCTGCACAGGAGAGTGATCAATATATGGAGAGCAAAGCAGAAAATGTTGAGGGTTGTTTTGAAGTCAGAAGTATGACTTCGAACTGTGTAATGGCATGATTCGACTGAATGGCCGTTTGTGTATTCCGGAGTCTTCTCCTGATTGAAGGAGAAGATACTCCAGGAGGCTCATTGCTCGTCCTTATCCGTCCACCCCGGTTCTTCGAAGATGTATAAGGATTTGAAGGTTCATTTCTGGTGGAGCGGGATGAAGAAGGATGTAGCTGACTTTGTGACTAGATGCTTGACCTGTCAGAAGGTTAAGTTTGAGCATAGGAGACCCGGAGGTTTAGTGCAGTCTATGCCTATTCCTTGCTGGAAGTTCGAGGACATCTCGATGGATTTCGTTGTCGGTCTCCCCGACTAAGGGAGGACTGAACACGATATGGGTCATTGTGGACCGTCTGACGAAGGTGGCAAGTTTGTTGCTATGAAGGATACCTGGAAGGTCCCGAAGTTAGCGGACTTGTTCCAGAAGGAGGTGATCCGGCACCATGGTGTGCCAAAGACTATTGTTTCTGATAGGGACCCTCGATTTTTGTCCAGATTCTGGGGACAGGTTCAGGAAGCCTTGGGTACGAAGTTGAAGCTTAGTACGGCATTCCATCCACAGACCGACGGTCAGAGTGAGAGGACCATCCAGACACTGGAGGACATGCTGAGGGCATGTGCCTTAGATTTTCAGGGGAGTTGGTTAGAGCGACTACATCTGATAGAGTTCGCCTACAACAACAGCTACCACTCCTCGATACAGATGCCACCGTTTCAGGCACTTTATGGTAGACCATGTAGGACTCCCTTATGCTGGGATGAGGCCAGCGAGAATACGCTTCTAGGACCTGAGTACCTAGAGCAGATTAAGGAGGATGTCCTACAGATTAGAAGAACATGAAGGCAGCTCAGGACCGGCAGAAATCATATGCAGACACCAAGAGGAGGGACATTGAGTTCACTACCGACGATATGGTATTCCTTAGAGTGTCACCCATGAAGGGGATATTCCGGTTTGGGCAGAAGGGCAAGTTGAGCCCGAAATATGTTGGACCTTATGCGATTAGGGAGCGAGTGGGCCCATTAGCCTACAGACTGGATTTGCCAGCAGAGCTCGGGAGGGTGCACGACGTATTTCACGTTTCACAGTTGAAGAAGTATGTGCCCCACCCATCGCACGTTTTGCAGCCAGAGACTTTAGAGTTGGACCCCGCTCTACGATATGAGGAAGTACCACTCCTCGCATTCTCGATACGAAGACGAGACAGACTAGGAACAAGACCGTTAGCATGGTCAAGGTTCTCTGGTCGAACCATGAGGTGGAGGAGGCTACATGGGAGTTAGAGGACTCCATGAGAGCGA
Organism: Limonium bicolor; assembly: GCA_023374045.1. NCBI lineage: Eukaryota > Viridiplantae > Streptophyta > Magnoliopsida > Caryophyllales > Plumbaginaceae > Limonium > Limonium bicolor. The sequence goes on along the minus strand of CM041782.1, from coordinate 73,389,551 downwards.
AGTATCCCGCACTCTTCGAGTAGTAGCTGTGATACTTGTACGGGTTCGTGGTCAAACCCTTTTTAAGGGGGGTAGACACCACTTGGCTTGCGCATATGTTATGCATTAGGTCTTGTTTTGGTGGTTTTTTGTTGGTATGCTGCGTCATACATGTTTGTTTGGATGATTATATGTTGAATACATTTTATGTATGTGCCTTAGTGCACCTGTTTGAGAATATATATAGTACCGCTGAGTACTTTGTTGATGATTGGTTGTGCACCTTGTTTAGTGCTATGAAATGAATGAGTATACCATGTGGTTTGGTTATTTGATATATGCTGTATGTATAGACTAGGTTTGAACCTAGTGGGAGTTACTCCCTAGCGATGGACTGTTTGGTTACTTAGTGGAACTTGATTCCTTAGGTGAACTGTAGAGGATTAAGGACTTCGGGACGAAGCCTTTTTAAGGGGGGTAGACTGAAATACCCCTAACCTTTAAATATAATTAAATGATCTATTAATGATCTAAGATGGTTAATAAACACTAAATATTACTGGGGAACAATCTAAAGATCTCAACAAGGCAAAACATGCCTTAAGATCGGTAAAGCCAAAAAGGTGCTTTAAGACACCATAAAGATTGTATATCCAAAGTGGATTCCTAAGTATTATAATGAAGTAATGAACACAACAAAACAGTTCCAAAGAAAACTAAGCTCAGAAACACCTTGCAACACAAAATGTGCACTAAAACTCCTTAAAGCACATTTTTGTGAAATTGCCTTCTAAATTGGTTTTAATGGCTTAAAGGTTATAAACCTTTAAATATGATATTATATCACATTATATCATATTAGGAATTTAATTCCAAATTTTACAAATTTTTACAAATTTAATATTAAAATATTAATAAAACCCTAAAAGGGGGCCCACAGGAGTTAACATTGACTAAGATTGGTCAAGAGGTCAAAGTTGACCCCTTAGACCATGTGAGATGTCATTTACAAGCAAGAGAGGCTCCAAATCGCCACTTGCTTAACAATAAACAGACTCCAACATGTTCCCTAATTAAGGCTTACTTTTGCCTTTTGATTATATACACTCACTTTAGGCTCCATTATTTGACTCCTCACTCCAAAACCGTGTAGCCTCCCCCCCACTCCATTAGCCGACTCTTGTCCCCTTATCCCTTGGTGAGTCATCTTACATTAACAAAACATAAACTAATCAAAATTGCTTTTCTAATCAAATAATACCCATTCCAATCATTCTCTCTCTCCTAGCTGCATTCCAATCGGTGAAGCAGCTCCTCCAAGCTCTCCCAAGCTCTCCCAACCATGGCTCTTGAGCTAAGAAGGTAGATCCAACTTCTAAGCTCCTAAGTAATGGTTTAATGCTTGTTTTTGGCTCTTTTTCTTCATCTCTTCACCACCTATGCTTAGATCTCGTGACTAATCAGTTCCTATGGCTTATTCTCAGTGTTCTAAGGTTAGAACATCAATCAAATTCGGTTGAAGCCAGTTAAGAGACCAAAGTTTCTCAAAATCTCATTTTAAGGTAAAAACATACCTTAAGCTTCTCTACAATTCATCTGATTTTTTTCCTCTGATTTTTATGAGTTTATACACTCATAATCTTCATACATGTTCAATCAGTTGGTTAGCCATTTGGAGCAAGGGTGGCCGAGATCCAAAGGAAATACCCTCTTTTAAGGCATTTTTCCAAGGTAAAACCTAATAACAAGGCAGCTTGTTGTGATCTAGCTATTTCCTATGTCTATATGGTGAATCTAACACCTTGTGGTGTGTCTAAAACAGGCCGAACCTCTCTTGAACTCCTCTTGCATTTTTAAGGTGATTTTTGCCTTAAATCTTACATTAATTATTCCTTATGGTTAAGCTCAAGCTTGGAGTGTAACCATATCTTGTTTTTGTGTATTAAACATGTCTAAATCATGTGGTGAATTTTCCTACAAGAGGCCGAGTTCATACAAGGGCAAATCAAGGTATAAACACCTTAAAACTTATGATTTTATAATTTCTAAGCCTATATATAATTATTGCCGAGAGTGAACTTATAAATATGGGTCATATTGACCTAAAAATGGAAAAAAATGACTAAGATAAATTAAGCTAGTCATTTAAGAGATTTAATTAGCATAATGGTCAAATTATGACATTATGTTGAAAAATAATTAAATCAAAGTGAGGCCGAGAATATATGCTATATTTTGAGACATTTATTGTGTAATTTATTTTGCAAGTTCAAGGTTGTAATAAGGCCATGTCATTAGGCCATTTTAATTTAAGTTTATAAGCTTATTTAGTTTATTTGTGCTTATAATTAAAATTGGGGTCAAACGGTAATTACTAACTAAATATTAGGCCGAGAGCTTAATATAGAGGAATTTAGGGTTTTTAAATGAATTTAATAAAAATGATAACATTTTAAAAAGTTTTGGGTCAAAATTGTAAAAATAGAAAAGTATGGGTAAAGCTTTGTAATTACCGAAAGGTTTGGGTCCAATTTGGTATTAGAAGTCAAAGTTGACTATATAGGAGACTTTGACCAAGTTTGGAGAATTTTTGAAAGTAAAATACAACCTTATATTAAGATAAGTATTTAATTGTAAAAGATTTATAAGAGATGGGGCTAAAGTGTGATTTCCGAAAACTTGGGGTACTAAATGGAGTTTAGTACAAACCTTAGGTAATTAGGAATTTTTAGAAGTTGATTTGGTTAAATTTGGAGTTTATATGAATTATATAAGTATAATATAAGATATTTTATGATATTGTTACAAATGGGTAACATATGTGGTAAAACCGAGATTTGGAGGAAATATAAGGTTAGGAATAATGTTTATAACCTTTTGGTATAGTTTGGTGACTTTTGGAATTATATATAAGGTTTTATAAAGACATATGTATAATATATGGTTTTAATGGAATTAGAAAACTATGTATTATAAATTGGGAAGACTTAAAAAATAAAAAGTTTGGTGGTGGAAATTTAATTAAAACAGTCCTAGGGGCTGTTCAAAAATTATAGCCTTTGAAAAACTATAGGTTATAATTATTTTAAGGTTTAAAGGGTATAATATAAGGTATATGATATAAGTGTAACGATGAAATATAATTTGGGATTGATTTGTGATTTATAGAAGTTTAGTGGTTGTTTTGGAAACCGAAAATATAAGGGGTTGTTTGGTATTTTACAACAATTTACAACTATATGTTATAATTGTTTTAAGGACTTAAATGTCATAATATATGTTATATAACTATAATGTAACATTACATTAATTATGTGGTGATTTTGTAAATATTTAAGAACATAAGTGCTGTTCGAAAATGTTGACATTTTAAAATGGAATTTATAATATGGTTTTTATGTTATAAGAGTTATAACATTTATAATATAAGAGGTATTCATTAAAAAGAATGAATATATATTATAAGACTTACCATATAAGAAATAGTTCCATAATACATGATTATAAGTAAATATATGTTATGGTGGAAAATATAACATGGTTTAATGACCATGTATTTTCATAATTAAAATGACATATGGTTAAGGAAAAATAATTACAAACATTGGATATGGAGTTCTAATGTTAAGAGTGTACACGTGATAATAAGGATTCATGTAATTGAAAATATTGTTTACATATGAATTATACCACATTGAACTTAAAAAAAAAAAAAAAAAGAGAGACAAACCTTAGAAAAATAAATACTAAGGTGAGGGGTATAGTGCATGATAAAGAGTCATACATGCAATAAGGAAACAAACTATACGATGTACGAACCAACACTAAGTTACATGCGATAACAAGTTCAACAATAAGTACATTAATATACAAGACGAGACTACGCATGTAACATAACACTTTTCCCAATCTCGAGTTAAGCCTAAAACCCGACAAACATTGATAGTTAATAACGGGGGGTTAACCGGGAGGTGTTAGTGACGGTACGGGGTACCGTAGAATTGTGTTGTTATACGGTATGCTAATCAGTAGCATTATGTGTTGTTTAGACTGTTAGAGACTACACAAGGAGCATAGGATCTTGCTGATTCATACTCCACCGTAATACATCAGGGTGAACGGTATGTTGTTATGTGTCTCTGATTGTCTCTGAGGGCTTCCTCAGTTCAGACTTTTGTGTGATCTGTGATAAGATTGTTTGTCTGAATGTGTGAATTAATATGCATGAATTGTATATTTATAGCTGCTTATTATTTACTGTTGTTGAGTTAACAGTATTGGTTCGTATATATGAACCTATATATATAAAACAAACTAGCGGCTATGGTGCTATCTTATATGAAATATAAGGAACGTAAGTAAAACATTGTAGCACTAGGATAATAACTTATACATATTATCCAAGACTTTTATACGGAGCATTGGCCTTTCTATACGCCGCTCTCGTATCTAACACTGGATCCCGAGTTTACAGACTCCGGATTGGACTAATGATCTTAGTCTGCTGTGTTAGGAAAAAAATGGTAATGCGATGCGATGGTATAATTAATCAATGGAAAGTTAGTAAAGCCAAGAGGATGTGGCTCTTGGTGCGCGCTGTGATCACAAAAACGATACCAGGATGTCCGCGTACGGGTCCGCAAGTATCAAGAAAATTTCCCGTGAGCTAGAATGGCTCGTTGGTCGGAGACTCTACCGTTGGAGTGGCTACTGCCGTGGGTGACCCGCCATAATATATGGGTAACTAGAGACATGTCGTTTTAACGAGACATTGTCACTAGGTATAACTGTACAATTAAAACAATTGAGACTTGTACAGTGGCGAACAATATTGGTTTCTATACCATGGACGAGACTTAATACTTGTTTATTATTCTCGTTGTTTCGCTTTGTTGTTCATTGGTTATACTTGTGGTTATTTTATTGTGTGTTGATGGTTGTGTTATTGTATGGATATTAATGTTATTTGATTTACAATTTTAAATATTAAAAACGGTATTGCATGTAACGAACCTCATGCTCTCGACCAAATAATTGAGGGGTCTTTGGGGGCATGACGGGGCATGTGATGACATACTCAGCAGGGGCTGATTCCATACAACAAACCATTTTTATTTCAGGAGAGTAGCTGGTGGTCGACGCGAGGCGCGACGGTTGTAAAATTTCTGTTGTTTAAGACTTGGTACGGTTTAATACTGATGACGTTTTGGACTCGGGTTGTGTAAACCGAGGTGGATTTGTTTTAGGTGCTCACGAGTACGGTCTGTAATAATTGGTTACTGTTGGTTTGTTTTAAATTGTTTAACGTTCTACTATCTATCTCTTGTGGTCACTGCGGGAATACGTTTCGCATGTTGATTATCAGGTAACTCGTTATCACCCGTATGGGCGAGTGATAACAGTGACACCATAGGAGCGACAGTCTGTTATTTACCGCTGCGATATAATTATTATGTGCGACATTTGTAGGATTATTAGGAGCCGAATTAGTAGGGGTGTTACACTGGCTCTCCGTTCACTGAGACTAATGAGGTGGTGCTGCAGAGTGTTATTTCTGAGTGGTTGAAATGAAACCCTTCATCATCTCTTTGAGTTCTGCATTTGGATCAACAGAGGATGAAGATGGTTGTTGTTGTTGTTGTTGTTGGAAACCTGGAGGGGGACCTTGTGCTCTATAACCCATATTAGAGTTTGGTTGGGGTCTGTTCCCCTGATAGGTGTTGGAATTGTTGTTCTGCCCTCCTTGATTCTGATCATTATTTTTCCATGAGAAATTCGGGTGATTTCTCCATGGGTAGTTGTTGTTGAAGTTGTTGTTGTAGGAATTACCGGGGCGGTTTCCTATGAATTGAACTTCCTCGTACTGGCCTTTGCCTTCGCATTGATGAGTTTCATGAGGACCGGCGCATATGACACATCCTTCTGTAGGTGGAGCTGGTGGTGAACTTGTAGGTGGAGAAGCTATTGTTTTTACAATTTCGTTTTGAGATGTTGTTAGCTTTTCCACCATCTTTGCAAGGGACGAGATCTGAGCTGATAAATGATCTGTAGGCTCAACATGGAGTAGGCCTGCTGCTCGTGGCGTTCGTCCTTTGGATCTCGTCCACTGTCTGGTATTGCTCGTCATGGTTTCGAGGAGATCCATTCCTTCTTTAGGAGATTTCATCATGAAACTTCCTCCTGCAGAGGAATTGACGAGTAGTCGGTTCCCATCATCCAGACCGTTAAAGAATGACAGGCAGAGGGATTGATCGTCAAGACCATGGTGGGAACACTTCATTAGCATATCTTTGAATCTATCCCATGCATCGTACAACGTTTCTCCCGGCTCCTGACAGAAAGTGTTGATTTCACCGATCAATTGCCTCGTTCTACTGGTTTGGTAGTATTTGGCAAGGAATTTTTGGGCCATTTGAAGCCATGTGGTGATTGATCGGGAGGGAAGGCTTCGGTACCACCGGTTTGCTGAATCCGATAATGAGTGAGGAAATAGTTGGAGTCGAATTCTTTCTTTGACGTTGCCGGTCTGACCAAAAGAATTGCAGAAGTCTAGGAAGAGACTCAGATGATTTGGGGCTTCATCTGGGTTCGCTCCACTAAACTTACCTAAATCCCGGACGGCGGTGATGTAGTGGGTTTTGAAAACCCATCGTCCGGCTTCTTGCGGTGTTAGCTCGGGGAGAACTATAGCTGATGCTCTCCCTTCGGTATCCGGTTGGTGGTAATCAGATAGGGCACGGTGTTCTGGTTGAATTGCATGGTCAATTTCATTTATAACTTCGTTATTGGCCATGACTTGATTTCTCAGGTTTCTCTGCGCTTGAAATAAAGTACGCTCGGGTTCGGGGCTCGGACTGATTGGTGGAGAGCCTCGAGTTCGAGTATTTGGCATGCACAGAAGATAACTTTGTGGTTCGTCAGAAACTGCAAAATTAGTTAGTAAATAAAATAAGAAAGACAGAAATATTGGTTAGGCTGAAAAACGTTAGGAGTTAGTATACTGGAAATTATAAGTTAGTAGTTAGGGACAATGGAAAGAAATGACAATGGAACGAGATGACAGAAAATTTAAAGTTAGTAGTTAGAGACAATGGAAAGAAAGGACAATGGAACGAAATGACAATGGAACGAAATGACAGGAAATTTAAAGTTAGTAGTTAGAGACAATGGAAAGAAAGGACAATGGAACGAAATGACAATGGAACGAAATGACAATGGAACGAAATGACAATAATATTAAGAAGTTAGGAGTTAGATGTCCAAAGTCTGAAGTCAAATGTCCAAGTCAGGTCAGAAGTCCGATGTCCAAGTCAGATTATAAGTCCGATGTCCAAGGTTAGATTATTAACAAGATAATATTGACAGTTTATTATAATAAAACAGGTGAACTACCGGAAACTAGGGAAATTGATGGAATCAATCTCCCCGGCAACGGCGCCAATTTGCAGACTGTTATTTTCTGAGTGGTTAAACTGGTGTAAAATTAAAAGAAAGGAAATTAAAAACTCAAATTATAAACGTCGGGCTGCAAACAATTCCCGGTCGTAGTAGTAAAACAAGTGTCGTATCCACAGGGAGATTGTTCAATTTACCCTAGTCTTGGTAGTTACTTAAAAACTGTAAAAAAGGGGTTTAGCCGGAGGCAAGCTTGATTTGTTGTTAAATTAATACAGAAATAATAAAAACAGTTAAAAGGTGAATTAATTGATGTGGATGGAAAAATGTATCCTAGGATAGCGGGGGAATTTCCTAAATTACTTAAACATATTTATAACCTTGTCTCAATTATTTATTGCCTATTAGAGTTAATAATTGTCAGTTACGAACTCTTAATAAAAGCCTTAATATTTTCCTGCTCAGTCCGGAGTGTAAATACTAAGATTAATTCCTTTGTGGTACTTAGACTATCTCAAAATCATATGTTGATAGTTACCAAATAAATGCAGTCGTTTGTCGCGCAAAGCATTTAGCAGATTTAGTTGAAAGGAATTAAAACAAGTTAAAATAAGAGAGACAGGTGATAAATATTAATTTACGTAATATTAGAAATAAAACCCCCATCCTAGGATACAAAGGAAAATTACTCAGACATTAACGGAGATAAGAAGATTACACAGATAGATTTTGACATTAATTCAGAGGAAGAACTGGTCTGCTCTCCTCTCACTGCTGTTCTTCTATTTCTTTTGTTACTGCGTGAGTGTGGAATGATGTGGTGATACGGGAGGAAATATAAGTGGAAGCGAATGGGTGAGTGTGGTGAATGGTTTCTTCAGACTCCCGTCGTGCGTGTTGTGTGTTTTTGCAGTAATGGTGTTGGGTTTATATAGAGAATTGAGGAGGCAGATCCGTACGTATTAATCGATTGCAGTTGATTGCAGTTGATTGCAGTCTGAGTGCTTCATTTATTGCAGAGGGGACAGAGAGCTGGAGTGATTTAAGGTAGGCGGTGCGGTGGAGTAGATGGATAACAGAATCCATTTGCAGAACGACGCGAGGAAGAAGGAGACAGGTGCGTCTCAGATCTGGAATTTTTACACGCGTCCGCGTGGTGTCCTCCTCGTTGTCCGCCTGAAAATGGGGCGGTTGCATTGCGTGTGTTGTGTCTTGTCCGCCTGCGGTACCGCCTCGTTTGTAGGCGGTTGCATTGTTTCTTGCGCGCGCGAGGTGTGTCTTGTCCGCCTGCGTACCGCCTCGTTTGTAGGCGGTTGTAATTGTTTCTTGCGCGCGAGTTCTTACTCACGTCCGCCTCCTAAACCGCCTCCTAAACCATGCGGTTGCAATATGTGTTGACCTAATTTCCTTCCAACTTTGACTGGCTCTAGTTTCTTCGTTTGGACTCCGTTTTCTGAGCCGTTTGCGTCTACGCGTTCGTCTCTTTGTCTACTTTACCCCCGGCTTGGTTTTTCCTCATGTTTAAACCAATAAATTTGTGAGATAATCAATAAAACATAAACTGGAGGAAAAACATACGATAAGTGAGAAATGAGCAGAAAAGTGCTGATATAATATATGAAATACACCCATAAAACATGCTCATTTAGACACTTATCAGGTGCCCACTCCTCTTGATGATGATTACACGCTACGGGATTTGTTTGTCCAGGAGACAGATGCCAATAATGACGTGGGGCGCAGTGCAAGTGACTTAATAGAAAGTAGGCCAGGTAGTTCTCCATCTCTAGTGAGACCAGACGTACAAGGGGAGAAGGCTTCAGAAGGTAAAGAAGGGATAAACCTTGTTGTTGAGTTATTACACAATACCCCTCCAAAGTACCAGTTTAGTAATTTACTGCCTGCGAGGGATGAAAAGGGTAAAATCATCAACCTAGCTGCAGAAGCGGATGAATGCATCAGCTTATTGAGGCAATTAGGTTTGTCACGTTCCGAATCCAGCCCAAACCAAAGCTAATATTCTCAGTCAAATTCAAGAGTAGCTAAACCACTAAGTGGTTTCTCAGGGTGATTATAGGTATTTGGCACATAAGAAGACTGAGAACTATTTTGTAGGTCTCGATCAGGAGGGGCTTTAGGAGAGGTTGGTGTTGAGCTGATGATTTTTGGTCAGGTCGGTTGTTCTCGAGGTGGACCGTCTCTATAGGAGTATGTATAGTTTCGTAGGTTGTGTCGGCTGGTGTTTGGTCATGTACTAGCTTGCCTAGTTTGTTTTGGCAACTTCTTGGCCTGTAAATCTTAGTCTTCTTGTTGTTGGCTGGGTGGAAGTATTTAGATAGGATTATAAGTTGTAATGGATGTGGTGGGCACTCTTTTTCCTCCCTAGGTTTTTTCCCATTGGGTTTTGCTTAGGGAGGTTTTAGTGAGGCCCAATCGCAACCCATCCACCTTTTATCTTTAATAATATGGCTATATGCCCAAATTATCAAAAAAAGAAAAACTAGTAGTCTCATTATTAGTTTAAGTTTTGCTCAACGATGGAGTCGTGGGAGGAGGAAGTTCACTTGTGCTGCTGAGTAGCATCTCCATCACTGCTTGCATTGTTGGTCTTCTATATGGGTCGTCTTGAACACACAACAACGCTATATGCAAACATTTTTCCGCTTCAATGAATGAATAATTGTTACCCAAACTTGGATCAACTAGGTCTCTGATTGAACCTTCAGCCCAAATCCTCCAAGCCTTCACATAAAAAAAGATTACAATAAGATTATAACAGTGCACTGACACTAAGGTTATACAAATTCATTGAAGGATCACTTACATGACCAAGAAGTCCTTCCCCATGGATTTGATGATAGAATTTGGCGACTTCCTTGCCACTTAGTATTTCAAGAACTATTACTCCAAAGCTATAGATATCAGACTTAAAAGAAGATCGTCCTGTGGTTGCATACTCTGGTGCCATGTATCCACTAGTTCAAGGGGATTTCACAACAACAAGAACTTTTATTATTTGTTTGCATAAGAAGAGAAAGGATAACGTATTATATAATAAATTTTCTATCATATTTCTTACAATGTACCAACGAGTCTGGTGGAAAATGCAGTAGTTTGATCCACCTTGACAAGCCTTGCAATCCCAAAATCACCAATTTTTTATTCAATTGGTCATCTATTAAGATGTTGCTGCTTTTAAAATCTCTGTGTATGATGGTCTGCTAAGAATTTTCATGAAGATAATGAAGTCCTCGTGCAGTTCCAGATATGATCTTGTACCTTAAGGACCAAGTCACCATAGAAGATATGGTTTGATTTGCGCCCACAAAACTTGGAAAATTAAATCAATCAATTTTAATGAGCTCAAAACCATATCAATTACTAAATAGTACTTGATTCAATGAAAAACCAGTACCAAACAAAAATCTGTCAAGACTTAAATTAGGTAGAAATTCGTAAATGAGCAACTTTTCTTCGGCATCCATGCAAAACCCAAAGTTGAACCAAATTCTTGTGTTGAAGCCTTGCCAATAACTTTAACTTCGGTCTTGAACTCTCGAGCCCCTTGTCCCGCATCTTTTACGTCAGTAGTTGAAGGTTGGAGAACCTCAACTTAAAGATATGGGGTGTAGGCGTATATGCACGGAAGTTCTGAGTTTCTATCATATCTGTATAATGTTTACTGGATGACTGAGTATACAAACGCTGCCATTTGCTTTCTATTGATTGGGCTTGGTACACCCATGCATTCTTCGAAGTATATAATCCGCAGTTTTTTTTGGTCAGTCACCCGGTTCGCCCTATTGGACTACATCCGGATTGAGGATCAACTCTGGGTGGATAGGTTTCAGTCCCCTCCCAATAGCTGTTGTGGCGGATCGAACCATGATTCTCCCTACCAAGTTCAGTTCCAATCACCACTGAACCAACAGGGTATTCGTGTATAATCCACAATTTTTACATCTAGCTATGGGGTTATTTATGACTTCGAGGAGACTTTACATGTCTCAGGGAGAAACTAAAAGTGGCTTCTTGCACTCTTTTCTTTCTCTTGATTTTATGTTATGTTGAAGCATCATTATCAAAGAACTTAAAGTTGGGTTTTTATCAATCTTTTATCTATTTCTCTTACTATCACATCATTTTAAAAATATCTAATTTTTACAAATATTAGAGAATCCATGGTTTTAAACTCTCTCTATTTATCATATAATTTATTTTATTTATTAATTATTATAAGAATACAGTAATTAAAATAATTATTATTATTATTTATACTATTTTTAATAATTCATAAATAGTATTAAATTAATATTTTATATATTAAAGTTTATTATATTTTTGATATAAAATTAAATATAAAATTTATTCATATTATTAATTTTTTTATTTTTCACGTGATATTTAGGATTAAAATATTATATTGAATTTTGAAATGAATACATTGGTACATATTATATTTTTCAAGAATATTTTAATATTATATTTTTATATCACTAAAATATAAATAATAATTATTATTTTCCTAACATAAATATATATTAAAATATGAAAAACATAGTCAATATGGATTAATGGACGTCATCGGTTCTGAATAGAACCGGACCGCCGGTAGAATCGGAACCGATTCGGAACTGGAACTGCGGCCAACGAAGCGAATACGAATACACATTTTGGGATTCAGGACCGAACCAGAACCGGAACCGTCTGGAACCGCACTTGGATTTGGAACAACAGAACAGAACCGGCATCAGAACCGATGAAACCGCCTAGGAACCGGTCAAACTAGCCATTGGTCAAACGTCAAAATGATGTCATTTTCTATGAACCGGTTGGAACCACCTCGGAACCGGCCGGAACCGCTCTGGAACTGGCCAGAACCGCTTTAAAACCGACCGGAATTGCTTTGGAACTGGAATCGGAACCGCTCCAGAACCGGTCAGAACCGGTTTTTTGTGTGAATCCGAATCGAATACAGTTTTCGGAACCGGACCGTCCAGGACTGGTTCTGAATCCGAATACACATTTCCCGGAACCAGAACCGGCAAAAACAGAATCGTGGCCACCATTATCATGGATCTCATTTTGTAGAGAATGAGAATTTAAGAATTTTGATATGTTTGGTTTATTTATATCATTATTATTTTTTAAAATATTACTCCCTCCGTTAATTAATATCTGTCGTTTTAGGTAGTGATTCTTGTTCAAAAATATGTGTCATTCTAGCTTTTGACACATTTTATTCCAATTTTAACCCTACTATTCAACACTAAGGTAATTATTATCTAAATGAAAAAGTAAAAAGTAGGGGTACATGCGTCATTTTTCACCTTTTCTTAATAAGTGTGCATGAAATACCCCGTAATTAAAAATAGTGATTAATTAGGCTAATGAATAATTTAGAGGCTTAATTAAGTGTAAATAATCATGAGGGAACAAATCCCGAAGAAAACAGATCCTTAAAATGGATTAAAATCACTAACGAACCTTAAAGCGCGTTTTTCGAGGTAACCGGGAAAACGTGTCTTTAAGCGGGTCAAATAGACTCGTAACAGTTTTGGTCAACTAAATAATCATTAATAAATATTAGTGAAGATTTAGGACCAATAAAATCAATAAAACGAGAGATTAGTAAAAACTGTCAAAAACGGGAAGTTGTGGGGGAGAAGTATAAATAACTGAAACTTATGTGTCCACTTTTAAAATAAAAAGTGCAATTGTGTGTGTGTGTGGTGTGCCAGCCGCCCCCCCCCCCCTCTATTTCCCTCTCTCACACACTCACTCACACTCTCTTATTTACAAACAAACAAAAACAATTAAAACAATAAAGTAAACTACACTACTTTACCTACACTCTCACAATTCTCTCTCCTCCTCTCATTCTCTTTTCTCACGTGAAGCTTCCCCCCCACACTCTCTCTTTTCCTTCTTCTTCAACCCATGCGATTTCCATGGAGTTTTGAAGACCCACTCACAAACTCCATCTTCTCTCCTTTGTAACTCTTTCCAAACTCTTCCAAAAATTATAAAAATACCACCATTATAATCCCCTCACCAAGAGCTACACTTTCATCTTTCCAAAATTCGGAAACAACAACTTTCGTTTTCATGGGTATGTCCCATTTGGAGCTTCAACACCACCATTAGAAGGCCCTCCTTCTCCTTGTTCTTCTAAGGTAAAAATATTTCGAAAACTCCATCTTCTTCTAGCCTCAAAGGCAAAACGAAAATCTAGACTAAACCCTTGTTTGGTCTCTTGTGTTCTAGCCGATTTTGGCTTGTTGAAGGAGTTGGAAATATTGTTCTTGAACCATTCCAAGCTTCATTTGCACTCTTGAAAGGTAATATAATTTCTAAACCCTAAAACCTACATTAGAGCTTGAATAATAGTTAGGGTTAGTTTTAGTATTAAAATGGTGTATTGAAATGTATATATGTAATGGTTGTAGTGTTAGAGGAATTGAGGTTACAAACCGGTGAGAAAGAGGAAGGAAAGAGGAAGGTGAAAGAAAGGAGAAGCTTGTGAAATATCAAGGTAAAGATGCTCATCCTTGTGTAACTTTGTAAATGGTAATGTAACAGATTTTTGAGAGTGAAAATGTGTAGTGTAAAATGGTAATGTATTAGTAGTGTAATGTGTAAGAGAATATAAGTATTTGGAAGCCTTAAAAAGATATGTAAAACCTATTGCAAACAGATTGGGAATTAGTGTTTGAGTGCAGGAATTTTTATGAGTGTTTTAGCATTGGTATTGTATGGGAGCTTGTATAATGATGCCTATTGAAACAGGTGAAATGAGTGTGGTAAGGTGAACTAGAACATGTGGTGAGAGTATAAAATTATAAGGGAGACTATGGCAAAATTTGCCTAGGATTAGAACACTTAGAGAATTAAAACTAGGTGACTAATGTGAGTGTGTAACAGATTTTGATTAAGGAAAATAGAGGGTAAGTTGAGAGAGCTAGATAATGTATTCTAAGGCATTGAGAGTGTGCTAGAAATGACATTAGAAGAGGGAGCTAGTGTTGGGAGAGAGTTAGAATAAAATCTGTAGCAAAACACAACTAGGAAACAACTAGTGAGAGTGTTGAGTTGAAACTTGGAAAATTATGTGAGTGAATGAGTATAGAATTGTGTAAGGAGTTAATGAATGAACTAAGGTGTATTAGGAGGTTTAATTAGTGTCAAAACATGTGGGATTAAGTGTAGGAACAATGGGGAAGTAATGGGTAAAAGAGAGGACTGAAAACAGAAATTAAAATGCAAATACTGGGCCGGACCGAACTTGCGACCGGACTTGCAAGTTCGGTCGAGCCCAGATTTACAAAGACGGGTGAGCTACTGGAATCGACCGGACTTGCAAGTTCGGTCGGACCAGAAAAATTCTCCCGTCTGTAACCTACTGGAATCGACCGAACTTGCGACCGGACTTGCAAGTTCGGTCGGCCAGAAAAATTCTGCCGATGGAAGCTACTGGAATGGACCGAACTTGCAACCGGACATGCAAGTTCGGTCGGTCCAGAAAAATTTCTCCAGGATAGCTACTGGAATGGACCGAACTTGCGACCGGACTTGCAAGTTCGGTCGGCCAGAAGAATTTCTGTAACCTGAGCTACTGGAATGGACCGGACTTGCAAGGTCGGTCGCAAGTCTGGTCCTGACAAAAAAAAAATTATTTTAATTTAAATAATAATTGTATATATATATATGTATACCCATATATATATGTATATGTACATGTATGTAGGCATGCCAACATTAAGTAAGAAAGTGAAACTTAAGTAATGAAAAATAAGTAAGTAAAGTGTAAGTGTAAGAAACATAAAGACATAGTAAGTAGGAGTTAAGTTGATGATAGGGATATTAATCATTCAATTGTATGTACATAATAGGACTTGATTTGTGACACCGAAGGACGTTTGGAATCACGTACAACGGTGAACGGTATGGATTCCTCATGCCCCGTATGCTATCTTGGTTACTCTGATTTGTGTGTTGTGTGCTAATTGGTCACCAAATAAGATAAATGCACGAATCGGAGTTAATATGCATACTTGTGATTATGTAGTGTTGTATGTTGTGAATATTTTCTTAAATTTTAGTTTGTATAATTCATGAAATGTTTGGATGAATATGAATGTGTGAATGTATGATGTATTATATTGTGACCGATTGTGATGTGGTTGGACTTCTAACTTATTCCTAACAAACTAACCATCCTAACTTAAAATGGTAATTAAATTGGAATGAGTAGAAGTCCGATATAGTTTCGGCCATGCGTGTAACACCCCTACAACGCCCCTACCAACTACCGAAATCGCAGCGGAAATAATCAACCAAACAATAACTAAACGCTTTGGTGTTACAACGCCGTTAACCACCCACGTGGTTAACTAGGCAGAATA
Organism: Limonium bicolor; assembly: GCA_023374045.1. NCBI lineage: Eukaryota > Viridiplantae > Streptophyta > Magnoliopsida > Caryophyllales > Plumbaginaceae > Limonium > Limonium bicolor. The sequence continues at coordinate 73,373,772 of CM041782.1, read as the reverse complement.
AATACAAGTGTATCGGTCTGATGATCAGACTCCCGAGCATAGAACCTAACATCCATATATAAACATAACCAACCATACCGAGTATTTAATTTACATCACACCTACCAACCGTAAACATCCACCACTGTTTAACAAACGGTACCAAAATGTAATGCCTCGGGAGCACAGGCGCATCCCGAGCTCAACAACCAACATAGCCAAAAGTACATCAACGACCTAGGATCTAGAGCCACTCCGCTTCTTCGATCCTCATCCTGCAATAAAATATGGAGCCCCCGAGGGGGTCAGCAACCTTTGCTGGTATGGTTAACGCGCAGCCCATCGGCTACCGGGATACGCGCAACCAATTGTCATGATAACATGGCATTCATTTTAAAACATCCAACATATATATATATACCATAGCATAGCAAGGGAATTTGCATAGCACAACATCAATACATAACACCATAAAATCGGTTCTCACAAGGAACCTTCCACCATAGTTAGTATACATAGTGAGCCTAGAGATTGTTGCCAATCCCATGTTAAGCTCGTTACCAACCTCGTTACCGTCCAGTTATATCGAACGGTTAACTTATACCCAAGGTGTGTCGGATATAGTAATCCCAAGCACACCGAAATAACATACGTATGCCCCTGTGGCCCGACGTGAGTCAGTAACTAGCTTTGGATAAGCTAAGGGAAGGTAGAAACCAAATTGGAATACCACCTATACATACACCAAGAGAGCCGAACCGGATATGATATCGACCCCCATCCATCACACGCGTGGCCGGAACAACCGGACTCCTCACTTCCCCGATTAGCACTTGTTAGTGATCACACAATGTTTTGTTAAGTCACATACCAGCAAATATTTAGGTCTTGTTAGACAACCAAGGGGAAAGAGTCACAACACTACAACATCATAATGTATAACAACTGTAAACTCTTTTCATGCCTTAATCTTATAAGGTCGTAACACAGGAAAACAAACAACACCCAAGCCGGTGTAAACCGGTAGGCAACAGACTGCAAGAAAACCATACCTTGGTCCTTGCCTTGATTGGTTTCCTCCGTAGGTCACTCCTATACATAATTAATAAGGTCGGTCAATTATTTATTCAATTCAAACTTGCTAAGTATTTACATGATTGTATGACATGTTTTAATGTCCATCTTACCCTAGGTTACCTTCATTATACACCCTAGGGTTTACTACATAAGTCACAATCTTTTCTGTTTTTTTTTATATCTTGGTATGTCCGACCCACCGTCCGACCCACAACTGGGTCGGACCCTTCCAGTGGTTTTCGGGTCTGAAGCACCTTACCTTGTCCGACCCATGTCCGACCCAACCTTCTGGGTCGGACCATTCCAGAGACATGTCTGACCCACGTCCGACTCACTAGACTGGGTCGGACCATTACAGAACATTTTACCGCCTTATCAAACAAGCCCGTCCGACCCATGTACGACCCACCCTTCTAGGTCGGACCATTCCAGAACAATTTCCAGACGTCTAACAGAGGCTGTCCGACCCAAACTTGGGTCGGACCCCTGGGTCGGACGCCCTCTAAATTTACCCAAACTTTGTCAAATCATCACCAAACTTTTCCTAAAGCCTCTTAATGTTTCCTAACAACATTTGGTAACCTTATATCCACCTACAACATTCATGAAACTCATTTTCTAAGTCCTTAAGCCTTTACTTATTTCCTTGTGAAATTTCTTAACACTTATAACATTTCACACTAGGTTTCTAAATGGTGTTTCTCACCTATGATAACTACTATCCCAAAATGCTTTCTCCTCCTCTTAACTTCATCTCTTAAGCATTAATTCTCACAACTAACTCCTTTTATCATTCTTGAAATTCTTTTCCAAGTGTACACTTTCTCCTTATTTTACCAAAGTTTGCCTAAGTCTTTATCTAAGTCCAAAATGACTTTGGTACATAATGAAACCTCAAGCTCATGCCTAAGTCCTTGTTACACTCTAGAACACTTAAGACATTATATCTTCACTTGTAAAACACCTAGTCATTTCCTAACACTTCTAACTCACCAAACCTTATGTAAACACTTAGAACTTCTTGCTTCTTACCTAAATTTTGACATGGATTCCCCTAGAACATTACTAAGCCTAAACACTTTGTTTTCTCCATTAAACACACAAGAACACTAAAAATCAACAAGAACACTCTCCCACACAAAACTTTACTCAAATCACACCACATTACAATATAAAGCATAACTTAAATTGCATGACACTTAGGCCCTTAAAATGCATGGCTCTTAGGCCCTTAAGGTGCTTAAATCATAAACACTGAATTTCCACAATATATATGCCTTTGACCTGCAATTACATACAACAAGACATATGTTCTTTTACTAGTCTCCTTGAGGACATTACTAGGTCATTCACCATTTGCTCTTTAGGTAGTTTTAATAAGCATTTATAAGCTCATTTCTCCTAAGGCATTAAACAACATTAGGTTAGTAGATTTACCTCTTTTCCAAACAACTCCTTTCTTGTTTCCTTATAAAAACCGGTAGGGTATTTGTTTCCTTGTCAAGTTCTAAACAATATACAAACATTATAATGAGTATTCAAGCTATAAGCTTCATCTCATTGCAAACCCTAATTTTACATTGTTTTAAAAACATTAATGTAGTTGTTTTACCTTGGTCTTTGAAGAGAGTTTGAATATCTATGAAGAGAGGACTCCACCTAGTCCATGAAAGGTTGAAATGAAGCTAGAACAAGGTCACATAAAGAGCTACATCAATGTGTATTTTCGGTCAACAACAAAACATGGAGGAAACATGATTTTTCTTTGAGATTCCTTACCTAGAAGCAAAGGAGATCAACAATATGTAAAAAGACAAGCTCAAGCTCCTTCAATGGTGGAACTCCATGGCACCGAAATGGGGCTCTTGAAGCTTTGAGAAGATGGAAATGAAGAGCTTGATGAGAGGAAGAGATTGGTGGTGTTTGTTTTTGATTTGGACAAGTGAGCTTGATTTAGCAAGAGGTCAAGGATGGAGTTTTTATGGTGGTAGTGGTATTACCGTGAGAGAACAGCAAGAAGGAAGGAAGAAGAAGGTTGAGACCGTGGGAAATGAAGGAAAGAAATGAGAATGAAGATAGAATTTGCTTTTAAGAAGATATTTGTAGTAATAAAGTAAAAAGTAAGTTTAATTAGTTTTCTTTACTTACTTATTATATCAACTAGAGAGTGGTGAGTCACCACACTTAGAAAACCGGCCCCCTATATTATAATGAGGGTATTTTAGTCTTTGTTTGTCAATTTAATTACTTAATACAACATATGTTATAAACTAGCTTATAAAAAGCACTATTCACCAAAACAAGGCACTTAGAAGTGAAATTTTTGATTTCCCATTAATATAGCCACCCAAATGTGATACTATATAGTACACATATATATTTAAGAGTAATGATGGACATTTAGCCACTCAAAACTCATTTACAAGACAATTTTTCAAAAATGTGCTTTAAGACTTCTTAAAGCACATTTTGTGTTTTAACTTGTTTTCAAGCTTGGTTTTCTTTGGTAATTGATTAAATATGTTCATTAGTATATAAATGAGGTCTTGGTAAGTTCATTAGGTCTTAACCAAGCTTATCCCAAGCTTAGAGCACATTTTAGCTCTTATTGACTTTAAAGCACATTTTTGTTTTCTTTTGTTTAAATTTGTTTACTAGTGTTTCTAAGACTCTTTTAGTCTTAATAAATCATGTTTTAATGTTTAACCAACATACCAAGGTTTGGGGTATTTCAACGCGTGAGGATGCGGAGTCACGAGAGGTTGGCTCCAATTCCTAACTCTTAAACTGGTCCGCGGCCCAAATCCCTTAAGTGGGTAGCATCCCGGATTGGTGAGTCAAGTAAATCCCGGAGGTGGGACGGCGTAGTCCCCAGGGCCGGAGGTCCCGACGACTTAACTTGAGTATAAGTAAGTAAGTAAGAATGAGTAAGTAAAGTAAATGAAAGTAAGTAAGTAATTGTAAGTAAGAAAAAGTAAGTAATGAGTAAAAGAGTAAAGCATTCCGATTAACCCGGATGCATAATGTGGCTAACCTTGTGAAGGTAAGTGAGATGTATGCTATGATATTGTTGCCTTGAATTGTGTAATGAATTGTATAGCATGTATGATGTATGAAAAGCATGTATGTATGAAATAAATGAACAACATGTTTAGTGGACGTCAAATAGTCGGCGTGCCCTAGCTAGCACGCGGTATATGCGGAGTCTATATGCAGCGTTTGCTGAGCCCCTTGGGGCACCATTTTTACTACACGCAGGTACTCATGAAGGATGAAGATGCTGAGGACATAGTTCTATTTCTTTATCTTCTTTTGATTGTAAACAATGAATTTATGATGGGTGTACTAAGTAGTACATGGCTGTAACTTTTGATTAGCCGGTGTACCATGGGGTACACCTTTTTGGGATATTGATGGAAGGGAATTGGTATAGATGAGTAATAGGTAGAAACTCATTCTTTTGGGAAGTGTGGTAAAGGATGTAATGTAATACTTTAAATACTCGGTGATCCAAGAATGTAAGTAGGTTATTTTGTATTCAGTACGCATTATATTAGTAGCTCGGTACACTATGTTCATCAGACCGTGACTGTAAGTATTAGTAGCCTAGCTAGCCGTATGGGCGGTTAGCGGCATTGTTTCACCCGCCGTAGTAAGTATGTAATAATTCCGCTGCGAACTCGTAGGATTAATAGGACGATTAGACGGTAAGCATAGGATTAGCGGTTGGGGTGTTACAAAAAGTGGTATCAGAGCGTAGTTACGCTCTGATGTCCTTTGTACCGAGCATAGGGGAATTACAGAGTTAGGATTTCAACCGTCTTAAGACGGATACTTAGAAACCTAACTAGGAACTACCGTTGTTAACGACGGATACCCTTAACGTTCTTACGAACGATACCTTGCTTAAATTTTAAGACCCTTAGGTCATATCTTGCAAGCCTAACGTAACTATTAAATATTCAGATGTCAGGAAGAGGTCCAGGCCGCCCTAGAGGAGGGGGCAATGACGGACCCGGCGCGCAGACGATAGCTGAGATCGTCGCCGCCACGGTAGCGCAGATGCTACCGCAAGTAATCCAAGCAATGCAACAATCTCAGCAAAACCAACAAACTCAAGCGGGGCCAACCCCTCCCCCGCCACCCAGAGAAGCAAACTGGGTAAAAGCTGTAGCGGAGCTCCGCCCTCCCTGCTTTAGGGGCGAGAGTGATCCGGCTAAGCTCGAGGCCTACATCTCTGAGATGGAGACGGCTTTCGAAACACTCGAAGCTCCTGCTGGAGTTCGAGTCAGAGTAGCAGCCTACTACCTCAAAGATGCGGCGATGGATTGGTGGAAGCTGGTCAAGCATGAGCACGTCAGCGACCCCACATTCGACTGGGATTCGTTCGCATCACTCCTCCGTTCCAAATACTACCCCGAGCATGTCAAAACCAAGAAAAGGCTAGAACTAGATGCCTTGAAGATGACAGACAAGATGACTGTCGATGAGTACTACCGCACCTTCACCTCTATACTCCGTCTCCTCCCTGATCTAGGATACACCGGCCAGTGTTGGTCGATCGCTTCTATGGCGGTCTGAGCCATCGCCTTCGGTATGGTATGGGCTACACCAGATTTACCTCCCTTCAGGTAAATAACGGTTAACCCTTAGTATCATTTAAATTCCTTAAATTCCTTGAATTCTTTGAATCTTTCTTTATTCCTCCTTAAATGAGAATCCCGGCTAATACCTGAGATTTCAGGAGTGTTATCACGTGGCTTCTCGCGTTGAGATCACTTGCCAGTTAAGGGATGAAGAGACCGCGCTGAAGCGCAAAGCTAACAACAAAAACACCAGCACTGAGGAGCAGAACCAGGGGAAGAGCTGGAAAAAGAAGAAAGGGAATTTCTTTCAGCAATCCCAAAAGAAATCCCAGAGTGAGAGCAGTGCCCATGCAGAGCAGGGCAAACCAGCTGAGCTTCTTCAGCTTGGTTATTCTGCACCGGTGGCAGCCAAGCCACTGAGATCACACCCACCAAAGGGTAAATTCCTAATCCAATTTGTATTCGTATAAGTAATGTATCTAGTATATCCACGCACACATGTGCTAACCCTCTAACCTCAGGTTCTAGCTCCGGTGTCGCCAAAACCTTCTCCGATGGCCGCACCTATGTGTGCAGAAAGTGCAACCAGGACCATCCTGGTAAAGACTGTTATGGGAGAGACATCAAATGCTACAACTGTCAGAAGTTGGGACACACAGCTAATAGATGCCCAGAGAATGCTAAGCCGAAGGGAAACTTTCAGAACTACAAGCAGAGAGAGGGCAAGGAGGTGACATCTGGCGATGCACCGGCCCAGCAGGCACCTCAGGGACAGGGATCCCGGGGTCCTCAGAGGGGCGCACCTCAAAGGCAGCCTGTTCTCCATGTTATTGACCGTGATGGGTCCGGTTCGAAATCCGGCCCAGGTAATCATCTAAACCTTTAATCCTTGAAGTAGCACGACTAAGTAGTAGAATAATTGTTTGAATGAATGCATGAGTAAATAAGTGAAGTATGTATGAAGCATGAAATGAAGTAGTTGAAACTAGTACTCACCGTAGACGAAATTTGTAACCATAGGAAGCTTTAGTATCTATTACCCGATACCGGTAAACTTGAATCAAGAAGAGATCGACATCACCAACCACGACTACACCAACAAACAGTGTCAGGTCATCCGACCAGGTATGATCTTATTAAAGGGATACCTGACACCCGAAGCGCAAATCTCAATCATTCGACGATGCAACGAGCTAGGAACGGGTCAAGGTGGATTTTACACACCCGAATTCCCCGGTGGAGCGAAGATGAAGCTGAAGATGATGTGCTTGGGAAAGGACTGGAATCCTTATACCAAGACATACCAGGAGACGCGAACACAAGACGGAGCGACGCCACCGACAATACCACCAGAGTTTCAGACACTCATCACACAAGCAGTAGAACTTGCACAACAATGTGAACCTGAACCGATCCCCGCACTTGAAGCGGATCTCTGTATCGTCAACTTCTATGAGAAAGAAGGACGACTTGGGTTACACCAAGACAAGGACGAGACAGCGGAATCTCTCGAACAGGGAGTGCCCGTAGTGTCTTGGTCCATTGGTGATGACGCCGTATTCCTGTATAGCGAGCAAAAGCGTGAGGACCTCGCACAGAAACTAGTATTGAGATCAGGAGATGTCCTAATCATGGGTGGGAACTCTAGGTTGCTGTATCACGGGATCAACAAGATCAAGTTGAATACGGCACCACCGGCAATAATCAATGCCACACACATGAAACCAGGACGCCTGAACCTTACCTTTAGAAAGTATTAAATTCCTAGTATCATGTAATCTATTAGTAACGTGTATTAGAGACACGACATGTATGATGGTTGGTTTATCAATAAAGAGCAGTGTTGATTTAATTCCACTTGTGTCCACCATCAATACTTATCCAATTGTGAATCCAATAGGTTGTGGACTGATAAGTGTGAAATATATATACTTTTAATGGTTTATTTTATTTAATATTCGTTGAATTGGTTTATATTTCACACTTATCTTATATTTTTCTATGATTTATGTTTAGATGAGAACTGATATATTTTATATGTCAAATGCAGGAAAAATGTCTTTAATTTACAATTCTCCATCTCATAGAGGTTACAATGAAGAAATGGTGATATAATATATATATATATATACGCACCATACCAAAACGTGGACTGCACATTGTTTCAAATTGGATGCCTGATTGCATAAAATTGGTGGGTTGAAAGGAGTTTAAAATAGAAAAAAGAGAGGTGTCGTAACTTGATAAAAAAAAGGAGGAGAGCAGCACTTCAAGAAGATAAAAAAAGATGCGGATGGCTTTTCTATCGGGGGAGCAGCGGAATTAATATAAAAGGAAAGGAGGGATATCAGTTTGGAGGGGGAGCCGACATTGAAAATAACTCAGACACCGCCGCTTGGGAGACTGGAGATTTTCCATTGTTCCATTGAAAGAAGAGAATATACAAAATCACCGCCGCACTGCTCCCTTCTTCTGTCAACACTCCACAACATCCATCACCGACCCTCATCGCCCGTTCACGCATCATACCAGCCACCATCTTTCCACATACATCACCTGCCGAATTGAATCGCCTAACATCCCTTCATCCGTCCGCGATTGCACATCACCACTAGACCCATCATCCATACTACTGCATCCAGCCATACTCACGCACCATCATTCATCCAGTTCGACACCATCACCGAACCGAACAGCAGAAGTCCGACAAGTCAACCACCGGTGCGAGCAAAACAGCAAGCAACGAAACCGGAGTGAAATTCTGGACTTATTTCTTGTTACTTGTTTTTATTCCGTCACAAGTTACTTTATGTTATTTGTTGTTTCTGTTTGAACCATGGGTGAGTAGTTTTATTTAGCTTCCCGGGTTAGGGAAGCGAGTCTTTTTCGTAGAATTCATGTTATGTAAATTTGTCACTGTTATTATAATTTTGCAATAGTTTGATACCTGTTATTAATGCGCTTGGATTTTCTGGCCAATTATCTAAGTGATTTTTGTAGAACTTTATCAAAATGCGGTGCTGAGATTGAGTTCTAGACATAGGAAATCAAACCGGATTAACGACTAGAAGCATGGCTTGCCTATAGGTTAATCTGTTTCTAATAGGAATTGTGTTTATTGCAATTAACTTGAATTTAACTTGGGCATGGTTTGCGGCTTGTTATTTCAGTTAGTTAGGGTTCGTTGTACAAGGACCGGTCAACGGACTATTTATAATTCCTGAGTTTATTGCATAAAATAGTGAAAATTGTTATTAACTGAATTCGACGAAATAGGCGAGTGGAATAACCCGGGGAGCATTTTTTTAATACATTTGATTTTTAAACCGGCATTTGCTTTGTTTATTTTTATCGTTTTGTTATTTTATTATTCTGTGTTCGTTATTTGTTTTGAATTAATTGAAAACCTGAAAAAGTGATAATTTCCCGTTTCTTAGTTTAATTTAGTTTCTCAGTTAGATTAATAAATTTGTCAGTTAATTGAACGAGGTCCCTGAGTTCGACAACCCACTTAATCACTATACCCGCAAAACGATAGGTACACTGCCTAGGTAGAGATAGTAATATATTTCTGCTAACAAGTTTTTGGCGCCGTTGCCGGGGACCTCTGGCATGGTTAATTGACATATTTATTATTTGATTGAGTTTGTTTTAGTTTTTCTTCTTTTTATTTTATTCTAAGTATTTTTTTCCCTTTTCTTTTTCTTTGTTTCGTTTTTTTATTACTTTACGTTAAAGCTGCTAGTTAGATTAATTAGTTTTTCTTATTTGTTTTCATTACGTTTAGCTTTGTACATGGTTTATTAATTTTTGTAGAGTATAGGCTACGTATATTAATTGACTTTCAAATCGGTTTCTTCCTTTAGTTTTTGTATTCGTTCGATATTTTGGCATAGGTGGTCCATTACCTGATTTTGAACTGGAGATTGAGAGATAGTTCCATAGCAGACGACAGTTGTAATTCAACATGGCTGACTGCACATTGAATGAGCATCAACAACCATCGGTCGAGGGGAGACCTTCTGCTATTATTCTCCCCGAGATTACACCAGCAGAGATGGAGGCCTGGCAGTTCAAGACTAGCTACATTACCACGCTTTTTCATCAAGGCCAGTTTAGTGGGGTCGAATCTGACGACGCACCACATCACATATCAAGGTTCCTAGATTTTTGTAATGCTTTCAACAAGACCGGGAACCTGAACCAGAGGATTCGACTACAGCTGTTTCCATACTCCTTGAAGGATGGAGCTTCCAGATGGCTGAGGAGTTTACAGCCACAGAGTATCACAACTTGGGCGGAGCTAGCACGTAAGTTTCTGAACAAATACTACCCACCATCCAAGACCAGAGAAAAGATAGGTGAGATTAATAGTTTTTGTCAGGAACCAGGTGAGTCTCTATATGATTCATGGGATAGATTTAGAGAGCTTCTGATTTTATGCCCGCACCATGGTATGAGTGATAGAGATTTAGTATTAGCATTCTTTAGTGGCTTAAATGATTCAAATAAATTGTTACTAAACTCTGCATCTGGAGGAAATTTCATGAATAAGACAGGTGCAGCAGCAATTGAGCTTCTAGATTCAATGACCGCGAGCACCAGACAGTGGTGTAAGAACAAGGGGAGAGGAGAGGCCAAGAAAGATGCCGGACTTTATCATTTGCCCCCGCAGGACCATCTATCTGCTCAGTTGACAGCCATAGCAAAAGCAGTGGAGAAGCTCACTCTTGGTCAGACGCAGCAACCGGTGAAGGCAGCAGCTACTTCTTCCCAATATCTGACACCTTGCTGTGATATTTGTGAAGGAGCCCACGAGACTTACAACTGCGAGGGACCTGGGTACGTTGGTAATCCAGAAGAGGTAAATTCTATAAACAACCGACCAGGTAACTCTTTTCCTAATGCTTATGGTCAAAATAGTTGGAGAAATAATCAGCAGTCTCAGTGGCAAGGTAATGATCAGTTTATGAGCAATAATTCTTATAATCAGCATAATAGACAATCTCATTTTAATAGACAGCAGGATCAAGCTCAAAATTCACAGGAAAGTAACAGCAAGATCGAGAGCATGTTTGCAGAGTTGCTGAAACAGGGCCAGGCTACTAATTCCAGAATTGCAGACTTGGAGGCCAAATTTGCTGATCAAGCCTACATAAATCAGAGTGTAGAGAGGCAGTTGAGTCAGATGTCACAGCAGTTAGCACAAATGCAGGTAGGGTCGCTTCCAAATCAACCGAAACCAAATCCAGTAGCACATTGTAAATCAATAACATTGGACGGTGGGAAGCGATCAGAACCTAGTGCTCCTGAAGCTGCAAAAGAAACTCTAAGGCATGAAATTATACAAGTTGAGGACTCCAACAACAAAGTAGAAAAATCCAAGGAGGAGGATTCTCCTGAAACTCAACCTACTTTATTTTCTTTTTCTGATTCTCGAATTGCATTAATAAAATCATTGCCATATCCTGTTCCAGTTTTGATGAGTGATTATGATAAGCAATTTGAGAAATTCCTGAGCTTCATGGAACTGTTAACCGCTAAATGTTCTTTTGAATATATTTGTAATAGAATGCCCAATTATACTAAATTTTTGAAGAATCCAAGATTTGATAAGCGTAATTTACAGGAGCATGAGACAGTGGAGTTAACAGAGACGGTCTCGGCAGTTCTTCTAAAGAAGCTCCCTCCTAAGCTTGGTGATCCTGGACTCCCCATCATACCTTGCTCTATTGAAAAGGTAAATTGTGGTAAAGGTTTGTGCGATCTAGGTGCTAGCATCAACTTAATGCCTTTATCAGTTTTTAATAAACTAGGAGTTGGTCAATGTTCCCCTACTTCCATTCGATTGCAATTGGCTGACCGCTCCATAGTTTGTCCAAAGGGTAAGGTGGAGGACTTAATAGTGACAGTAGGAAAATTTTCTTTTCCTGCTGATTTTATCGTTGTAGACATGGAGGAGGATTCAGAAGTACCTATTATTTTAGGTAGACCTTTTATGCGCACTGCACGTATTTTAATAGATGCAGAAGAAGGGAAAATAATATTGCGATACCATAATGAGCAGGTCTCTTTTGATATGACTCCTAATAAGAGAAATCTTGCAGGGGTTCAGTTTTGTTCTGGTATAGCTATTGTTGACTCTTCAGTGCAGGAGATAGGATTGCAGAGAGAGCCTAAGGTGCCTAAAACTTTTCCAAAGATCACCAACACATGTAAGAGAACTAAGGTGCTAGTCAAGAAGAAACATTCTCCTACTGCCCACATGACTGAGGCGCCGGACAAAGGTAATGATCATATTTATTTTCTTATCCGGATGACTTTCATGATGGAATGCACACCCCAAAACGAGTACGACAAAAGAAGAAAGTTGAAAAAGTTTGGCGGGTTAAGCGGATCCTTCAACCAAATAGAAGATGTCTAGTGGATCCTAGTAAGCGTAACCCTCCTGATTCAACACGTGGCAATGAGATGACGTAATCGAGGGAAAGTCTAGCCAGAGACTATAAAGAAAGGCGGCTGACTGGGAGGCAACCCAGTGGTAGTTTTAGTTTCTAGTTTTCTTTTGATTTGTAGTACTTTCATTTTTATTGTGTTCCTTGTTATCCAGTTTACTCACTCGAGGTTTCCAATGCCCATGCATTTAATGAGATGCTTTTAGCATCAATTCTTGTTGTTTTTTTTAGATTGCGTGTAGGTGTGGTGATCATAGACACTCCATAGGTTGGACACTTGCTTCACAGCAAGTGTGAGGAAGATCCCTACCCCGGTAAAGGACTTAAGTGTGAGGAAGGTACCCTCCCTCAATCTGAAGATTTCTACACCGGTAAAGGACCTAAGTGTGAGGAAGGTGCCCTTCCTCAATCTGAAGATATCATGGGAGTTTTCGTGTCCTTTCACTCTTATTTTTTTAAGTCCAGCTTACGCTTTGAATGCATCAAGTCCATGAGATCTTTAGTTAACTTTTGATGAATTAATTTGCACTATTTAGAAAGTCCTCTTCTTGGTTTGAATTTGTGAACAATGAGGACATTGCTCCTCTTAAGTGTGAGGAAGTAGGAGTATTTTCTAAATATTGTCATTGCACTTAATGCCACATTTACTTTTGATTGTCCTTTTGTTTTGAAAGAATTGCTTCTTTTAAGTGCCAATAAACATTGAATTCAGGTGAAATTTTTTGCTGAGGTTTTGAAAACAAGCCTGATGGCCACCTCAAGAATCTTTCTGCTTTTGGCTGTTTGTATGTATAGTTTTATCTAAACTGAATCTATTTTCACTAAAATTTGGTGGATTAGCTGATTATAAAAACTGAATTAGTCTAGTTTGGGATTTTGGGAATGATGAGAAAGTTTGGTATGAAAAGGATAAGGCAAGGTACTCCGCTGATCTGAATTAAAATTTCTGAACCAAAACAGGCCTCTTCATTCGATTATTAAGTCCTCGGGGTGCCTTAACACCTATCTACCTAAGGTCTCGGGATCTGGGATAGTTGGCCCAAAGCCGTTACATGGATGAAGAGAAAAGTCTGGGGGATGAATTGAATGTGCAAATGAAAGAATAAAATGTTGGAGAAGAAAAGAAATATGGAAAGTTAAACATTTATGTCATTTTTTTTGCCTATTCTGATTATGAGTACGTGGTGTTGAAAGGTATCACGGAATAAGGTGTTACTTCACACCCCTTGTCATCCAAAGGTTAGAGGAAGAAACGGTGGAAGATCCCAAGCTATTCTATGTTCAGTTTCTATAATCTAACTTCTCCATGCTTTTAAACTCCACTCTTTTTCACTGATTGTGAAAACCTACAGCAAATAGCAGAACTATTCTTTTGATTGTCATTTTGCTCGTTTTCCGTCAGCAGTGTTAGATCCTGAGTTTCGATACTATGGTGCTTAAAAGTAGACATATTCTATATTTGCTTGAGGACAAGCAAAAGCTAAGTGTGAGGAAGTTTGATAAGTGTGAAATATATATACTTTTAATGGTTTATTTTATTTAATATTCGTTGAATTGGTTTATATTTCACACTTATCTTATATTTTTCTATGATTTATGTTTAGATGAGAACTGATATATTTTATATGTCAAATGCAGGAAAAATGTCTTTAATTTACAATTCTCCATCTCATAGAGGTTACAATGAAGAAATGGTGATATAATATATATATATATATATATATATATATATATATATATATATATATATATATATATATATATATATATACGCACCATACCAAAACGTGGACTGCACATTGTTTCAAATTGGATGCCTGATTGCATAAAATTGGTGGGTTGAAAGGAGTTTAAAATAGAAAAAAAGAGAGGTGTCGTAACTTGATAAAAAAAAGGAGGAGAGCAGCACTTCAAGAAGATAAAAAAGATGCGGATGGTTTTTCTATCGTGGGAGCAGCGGAATTAATATAAAAGGAAAGGAGGGATATCAGTTTGGAGGGGGAGCCGACATTGAAAATAACTCAGACACCGCCGCTTGGGAGATTAGAGATTTTCCATTGTTCCATTGAAAGAAGAGAATATACAAAATCACCGCCGCACTGCTCCCTTATTCTGTCAACACTCCACAACATCGATCACCGACCATCATCGCCCGTTCACGCATCATACCAGCCACCATCTTTCCACATACATCACCTGCCGAATTGAATCGCCTAACATCCCTTCATCCGTCCGCGATTGCACATCACCACTAGACCCATCATCCATACTACTGCATCCAGCCATACTCACGCACCATCATTCATCCAGTTCGACACCATCACCGAACCGAACAGCAGAAGTCCGACAAGTCAACCACCGGTGCGAGCAAAACAACAAGCAACGAAACCGGAGTGAAATTCTGGACTTATTTCTTGTTACTTGTTTTTATTCCGTCACAAGTTACTTTATGTTATTTGTTGTTTCTGTTTGAACCATGGGTGAGTAGTTTTATTTAGCTTCCCGGGTTAGGGAAGCGAGTCTTTTTCGTAGAATTCATGTTATGTAAATTTGTCACTGTTATTATAATTTTGCAATAGTTTGATTCCTGTTATTAATGCGCTTGGATTTTCTGGCCAATTATCTAAGTGATTTTTGTAGAACTTTATCAAAATGCGGTGCTGAGATTGAGTTCTAGACATAGGAAATCAAACCGGATTAACGACTAGAAGCATGGCTTGCCTATAGGTTAATCTGTCTCTAATAGGAATTGTGTTTATTGCAATTAACTTGAATTTAACTTGGGCATGGTTTGCGGCTTGTTATTTCAGTTAGTTAGGGTTCGTTGTACAAGGACCGGTCAACGAACTATTTATAATTCCTGAGTTTATTGCATAAAATAGTGAAAATTGTTATTAACTGAATTCGACGAAATAGGCGAGTGGAATAACCCGGGGAGCATTTTTTTAATACATTTGATTTTTAAACCGGCATTTGCTTTGTTTATTTTTATCGTTTTGTTATTTTATTATTCTGTGTTCGTTATTTGTTTTGAATTAATTGAAAACCTGAAAAAGTGATAATTTCCCGTTTCTTAGTTTAATTTAGTTTCTCAGTTAGATTAATAAATTTGTTAGTTAATTGAACGAGGTCCCTGAGTTCGACAACCCACTTAATCACTATACCCGCAAAACGATAGGTACACTGCCTAGGTAGAGATAGTAATATATTTCTGCTAACATGGACTCGGTACCGAAGGTAACCTGAGCATCCTCACCGAAGCGCAAGCCGGCAGAAGCGGCACCATCCTAACGGGAACCTTCCCAGTAAATGGCCTTGATGCCAATGTGTTATTCGACTCCGGTGCCTCTCACACTTTCGTATCACCATCCTTTGTGAAGAGGTTGAAGCTAGATGCGGATGAGCTACCGAACTTCATGGTTACTCTCCCATCGAAGGAGCGAGTAAAGTGCACCAAATACTATCAATCAGCCATAATCCAAATCAAAGGCGAATCGTTTCCCATTTCCTTCATCAAATTCAATGGATTGGGATTCGACGTAATCATCGGAATGAATTGGTTGGAGCGGCACAAGGGTAGAATCCTCTGCGCCGAGCATCGTTTGCTGCTCAAGAGTCCTTCTGGGGTTACAGTATCTTACCGCCAGAGACCGAGAGAGCCTTCGACCACACTCATATCTGCCATGGCTATGTACCGGGAGCTCAGAAAGGGCCAAGAGGTGTATCTTTGTTATGTACAAGACCTGGAGCGAGATCCAGAGTTCAGTGATGAAGTACCCATTGTATCCGAGTATCCCGATGTATTCCCTAAGGAGCTACCCGGCATGCCACCACCGAGAGCAGTGGAATTCGAAATTGATCTATTGCCAGGTACCGGTCCCATTGCCAGGGCACCGTACCGCATGGCACCAGCAGAGATGACCGAATTGAAAGAACAGTTAAGAGACCTTCTAGACAAAGGGTTTATACGCCCGAGCGTATCACCCTGGGGAGCACCGGTCCTCTTCGTGAAGAAGAAAGACGGTAGTCTCCGACTATGCATTGACTATCGCGAGTTGAATGCGGTCACAGTCAAAAATAAATACCCACTACCACGTATCGACGACCTATTCGACCAGTTGAAAGGAGCCTCAGTCTTCTCCAAGATCGACCTCCGTTCAGGGTATCATCAGATTGCAATCAAAGAGCAAGACATTGAGAAAACGGCATTCCGTACCAGATATGGCCACTATGAATTCACAGTGATGCCATTCGGTTTGTCAAACGCACCGGCAAAATTCATGGATCTTATGAATCGATTATTCAGCGAGCAGTTGGACACTTCGGTTGTGGTCTTCATCGACGACATCCTTGTATATTCCAAATCACCAGAGGAACATGAAACCCACTTGAGGAAAGTGCTTGAGACACTGCGCGAGAACCAGCTGTATGCGAAGTTCTCCAAATGCGAGTTCTGGCTTGATCAGGTATCATTCCTTGGACATGGCATCTCGAGCGCGGGTATCTCAGTGGACCCTTCTAAGATAGAAGCTGTACGATCATGGCCTAGACCCAAGACTGTTACCGACATTAGGAGCTTTCTTGGTCTAGCCGGTTACTACCGGAGATTTGTATGGGACTTCTCGAAAGTTGCTAAGCCCATGACTACACTGATGAAGAAAGATGCACCGTTTGTATGGACACACGAGTGCGAGCTATCATTTCAGAAACTGAAAGACTCATTGACCTCAGCGCCCGTCCTTACTCTTCCAGAGGGCACAGAGGGATTTGAGGTGTACTGTGATGCATCAGGCAAAGGAATAGGATGCGTACTCATGCAGCATGGCAAGGTTGTTGTTTATGCCTCCCACCAGCTGAAAAAGCATGAGGAGAATTACCCGACTCACGACTTAGAGTTAGGAGCCATTGTCTTCGCCTTGAAGATATGGCGACACTATCTCTATGGGGTAAGCATCACCATCTACTCCGACCATAAGAGCTTACAGTATGTATTCACTCAGAAAGAACTCAACTTGAGACAGAGAAGGTGGATGGAGTTTCTCTCAGACTATGACATCAATCTGCAGTATAAGGAAAGGAAGGCAAACATCGTAGCCGACGCCCTGAGCCGTCGAGCACACTCGCTCCATTCGCTACTCGCTTCTTCTAGCTTGGTTGACGAGGTGCGAGACGCTCAGTTGAGCGACCCTTACCTAACCGAAATCAGACACAAGATCGAGAATGGTACATTTGAGAAGAAAAAGTATGATTTTAAGCTACATGAAGATGTTTTGATTCGGTTGAATGGCAGGCTATGCGTCCCCCGAAGCAATGCTGAGCTAAGGGATCGCATCCTGTGAGAGTCACACTGTTCCACATTGTCAGTCCATCCGGGAGCCTCTAAGATGTACAAAGACATGAAGAGGTACTTCTGGTGGTCTGGAATGAAATCAGACGTGACAGAATTTGTATTGAGATGCTTGACATGCCAGAAGGTAAAATTTGAACATCGTAGACCGGGCGGAATGGTACAATCTATGCCAGTTCCGGAGTGGAAATTTCATGATATCTCCATGGATTTTGTTGTAGGACTCCCACCTGCTAGGGGAGGACTCAACATGATCTGGGTTGTAGTAGATCGCCTTACCAAGGTTGCCAGATTCATACCGATGAAGGACACCTGGAAGGTAGTAAAGCTAGCTGAGCTTTTTGATAAGGAGATTATCAGACACCACGGAGTCCCTAAGACTATAGTATCTGACCGCGACACCAGGTTTCTTTCGAGATACTGGAGAGCTACAAGGGAAGCGTTGGGTACAGAACTGAAGTTGAGTACCGCCTTCCATCCTCAGACCGACGGTCAGACAGAGAGGACCATCCAGACACTGGAGGACATGCTTCGGGCATGTGCCTTGGACTTTCAGGGGAGTTGGTTAGATAAGCTTCACCTTATCGAGTTCTCGTATAATAATAGTTATCACGCCTCGATTAAGATGTCGCCTTTCCAAGCTCTATACGGTAGACCTTGTCGTACACCCTTGTGTTGGGATGAGTCAAGTGAAGCGGTCATAATAGGACCGGAGTACCTTGAGCAAGTGCAAGCTGAAGTGCAACAAATCCGAGCTAACATGAAGGCAGCCCAAGATAGACAGAAATCCTATGCGGATTTGAGACGACGCGACCTTGAGTTCGCCGTGGGCGACCAAGTGTTCTTGCGAGTTTCACCTATGAAGGGTGTCTTCCGTTTTGGTCAAAAGGGCAAGCTAAGCCCAAAGTTTGTAGGGCCGTACACTATCACCGAAAGAGTTGGAGCTGTAGCCTACAGGTTAGCACTACCTGAGGACTTGGGACGTGTCCATGATGTCTTTCATGTGTCACAACTCAAGAAGTACATTGCTGATCCTTCTCATGTGCTGGAGCCCGAGAGATTATCCATCGAACCAACCATGAGATATGTGGAAACCCCAGTGAGAATCCTGGATAGGAAGACCAGAGACACTCACCATAAGTCTATACGAATGGTGAAGGTCCTATGGTCTAACCATGATGTCGAAGAAGCGACATGGGAGTTGGAAGATGCCATGAAGGCTAAATACCCGCAGTTATTCATAGACTAGAGAGTCTAGTATTTAGTATACGGGTACGGGTCGTACCCCTTTTAAGGGGGGTAAAGCCCTTTTGCTTTTGCATTGCTTCGGGGTAAGCATTGCATTTGGTATGGCACATGTAGTGCAAGTGAAATTGGTATGTGTATGTATGCATGTGTAATGTGTAGTGTATGGACTTCTATGTGTAATGTGTAAAGTATATGTGTAATGTGTATTGGGAATTGTAATGGTGTATGATGTATTGTGGAATGGTATGTATGGAAATGTTGAATTGTGTATGATGTGGAATTGTGTATGTTTGCAGTGTGAAAGAAGTAAACACCTCATAGGTGTAGTAAGATACATTATGGCAATCAGTTTGCATAATGAGTAGATTTACAATAAACCATTAACCTTGAGCAACTTTGAGGGCAAAGTTTCTTAAGGGGGGTAGATTGAAATACCCCGTAATTAAAAATAGTGATTAATTAGGCTAATGAATAATTTAGAGGCTTAATTAAGTGTAAATAATCATGAGGGAACAAATCCCGAAGAAAACAGATCCTTAAAATGGATTAAAATCACTAACGAACCTTAAAGCGCGTTTTTCGAGGTAACCGGGAAAACGTGTCTTTAAGCGGGTCAAATAGACTCGTAACAGTTTTGGTCAACTAAATAATCATTAATAAATATTAGTGAAGATTTAGGACCAATAAAATCAATAAAACGAGAGATTAGTAAAAACTGTCAAAAACGGGAAGTTGTGGGGGAGAAGTATAAATAACTGAAACTTATGTGTCCACTTTTAAAATAAAAAGTGCAATTGTGTGTGTGTGTGGTGTGCCAGCCGCCCCCCCCCCCCTCTATTTCCCTCTCTCACACACTCACTCACACTCTCTTATTTACAAACAAACAAAAACAATTAAAACAATAAAGTAAACTACACTACTTTACCTACACTCTCACAATTCTCTATCCTCCTCTCATTCTCCTTCCTCACGTGAAGCTTCCCCCCCACACTCTCTCTTTTCCTTCTTCTTCAACCCATGCGATTTCCATGGAGTTTTGAAGACCCACTCACAAACTCCATCTTCTCTCCTTTGTAACTCTCTCCAAACTCTTCCAAAAATTATAAAAATACCACCATTGTAATCCCCTCACCAAGAGCTACACTTTCATCTTTCCAAAATTCGGAAACAACAACTTTCGTTTTCATGGGTATGTCCCATTTGGAGCTTCAACACCACCATTAGAAGGCCCTCCTTCTCCTTGTTCTTCTAAGGTAAAAATATTTCGAAAACTCCATCTTCTTCTAGCCTCAAAGGCAAAACGAAAATCTAGACTAAACCCTTGTTTGGTCTCTTGTGTTCTAGCCGATTTTGGCTTGTTGAAGGAGTTGGAAATATTGTTCTTGAACCACTCCAAGCTTCATTTGCACTCTTGAAAGGTAATATAATTTCTAAACCCTAAAACCTACATTAGAGCTTGAATAATAGTTAGGGTTAGTTTTAGTATTAAAATGGTGTATTGAAATGTATATATGTAAATGGTTGTAGTGTTAGAGGAATTGAGGTTACAAACCGGTGAGAAAGAGGAAGGAAAGAGGAAGGTGAAAGAAAGGAGAAGCTTGTGAAATATCAAGGTAAAGATGCTCATCCTTGTGTAACTTTGTAAATGGTAATGTAACAGATTTTTGAGAGTGAAAATGTGTAGTGTAAAATGGTAATGTATTAGTAGTGTAATATGTAAGAGAATATAAGTATTTGGAAGCCTTAAAAAGATATGTAAAACCTATTGCAAACAGATTGGGAATTAGTGTTTGAGTGCAGGAATTTTTATGAGTGTTTTAGCATTGGTATTGTATATGGGAGCTTGTATAATGATGCCTATTGAAACAGGTGAAATGAGTGTGGTAAGGTGAACTAGAACATGTGGTGAGAGTATAAAATTATAGGGGAGACTATGGCAAAATTTGCCTAGGATTAGAACACTTAGAGAATTAAAACTAGGTGACTAATGTGAGTGTGTAACAGATTTTGATTAAGGAAAATAGAGGGTAAGTTGAGAGAGCTAGATAATGTATTCTAAGGCATTGAGAGTGCTAGAAATGACATTAGAAGAGGGAGCTAGTGTTGGGAGAGAGTTAGAATAAAATCTGTAGCAAAACACAACTAGGAAACAACTAGTGAGAGTGTTGAGTTGAAACTTGGAAAATTATGTGAGTGAATGAGTATAGAATTGTGTAAGGAGTTAATGAATGAACTAAGGTGTATTAGGAGGTTTAATTAGTGTCAAAACATGTGGGATTAAGTGTAGGAACAATGGGAAGTAATGGGTAAAAGAGAGGACTGAAAACAGAAATTAAAATGCAAATACTAGGCCGGACCGAACTTGCGACCGGACTTGCAAGTTCGGTCGAGCCCAGATTTACAAAGACGGGTGAGCTACTGGAATCGACCGGACTTGCGACCGGACTTGCAAGTTCGGTCGGACCAGAAAAATTCTCCCGTCTGTAACCTACTGGAATCGACCGAACTTGCGACCGGACTTGCAAGTTCGGTCGGCCAGAAAAATTCTGCCGATGGAAGCTACTGGAATGGACCGAACTTGCGACCGGACATGCAAGTTCGGTCGGTCCAGAAAAATTTCTCCAGGATAGCTACTGGAATGGACCGAACTTGCGACCGGACTTGCAAGTTCGGTCGGCCAGAAGAATTTCCGTAACCTGAGCTACTGGAATGGACCGGACTTGCAAGGTCGGTCGCAAGTCCGGTCCTGAAAAAAAAATTATTTTAATTTAAATAATAATTGTATATATATATGTATACCCATATATATATGTATATGTACATGTATGTAGGCATGCCAACATTAAGTAAGAAAGTGAAACTTAAGTAATGAAAAATAAGTAAGTAAAGTGTAAGTGTAAGAAACATAAGGACATAGTAAGTAGGAGTTAAGTTGATGATAGGGATATTAATCATTCAATTGTATGTACATAATAGGACTTGATTTGTGACACCGAAGGACGTTTGGAATCACGTACAACGGTGAACGGTATGGATTCCTCATGCCCCGTATGCTATCTTGGTTACTCTGATTTGTGTGTTGTGTGCTAATTGGTCACCAAATAAGATAAATGCACGAATCGGAGTTAATATGCATACTTGTGATTATGTAGTGTTGTATGTTGTGAATATTTTCTTAAATTTTAGTTTGTATAATTCATGAAATGTTTGGATGAATATGAATGTGTGAATGTATGATGTATTATATTGTGACCGATTGTGATGTGGTTGGACTTCTAACTTATTCCTAACAAACTAACCATCCTAACTTAAAATGGTAATTAAATTGGAATGAGTAGAAGTCCGATATAGTTTCGGCCACGCGTGAGGATGCGGAGTCACGAGAGGTTGGCTCCAATTCCTGACTCTTAAACTGGTCCGCGGCCCAAATCCCTTAAGTGGGTAGCATCCCGGATTGGTGAGTCAAGTAAATCCCGGAGGTGGGACGGCGTAGTCCCCAGGGCCGGAGGTCCCGACGACTTAACTTGAGTATAAGTAGTAGTAAGTAAGAATGAGTAAGTAAAGTAAATGAAAGTAAGTAATTGTAAGTAAGAAAAAGTAAGTAATGAGTAAAAGAGTAAAGCATTCCGATTAACCCGGATGCATAATGTGCCTAACCTTGTGAAGGTAAGTGAGATGTATGCTATGATATTGTTGCCTTGAATTGTGTAATGAATTGTATAGCATGTATGATGTATGAAAAGCATGTATGTATGAAATAAATGAACAGCATGTTTAGTGGACGTCAAATAGTCGGCGTGCCCTAGCTAGCACACGGTATATGCGGAGTCTATATGCAGCGTTTGCTGAGCCCCTTGGGGCACCATTTTTACTACACGCAGGTACTCGTGAAGGATGAAGATGCTGAGGACATAGTTCTATTTCTTTATCTTCTTTTGATTGTAAACAATGAATTTATGATGGGTGTACTAAGTAGTACATGGCTGTAACTTTTGATTAGCCGGTGTACCATGGGGTACACCTTTTTGGGATATTGATGGAAGGGAATTGGTATAGATGAGTAATAGGTATAAACTCATTCTTTTGGGAAGTGTGGTAAAGGATGTAATGTAATACTTTAAATACTCGGTGATCCAAGAATGTAAGTAGGTTATTTTGTATTCAGTACGCATTATATTAGTAGCTCGGTACACTATGTTCATCAGACCGTGACTGTAAGTATTAGTAGCCTAGCTAGCCGTATGGGCGGTTAGCGGCATTGTTTCACCCGCCGTAGTAAGTATGTAATAATTCCGCTGCGAACTCGTAGGATTAATAGGACGATTAGACGGTAAGCATAGGATTAGCGGTTGGGGTGTTACAGTGCAAGTTTCTAAAATGACAGATATTGTTGAACGGAGGGAGTAAGATTTTAAAATTTGTAATGTTTAGCTATTTATATTTGACATATTATAATTAAAAGAAAAAAATGGTGGGTCCTATTTATGGGTTCTAAAAAGGTTTTCTCCCAAGAACCCAAAATTAGAGTTCTTACCCCTCTTTCTTCCACCTCATATTTTTTATTTAATTTTTTAGTTAAGAACCCATAAGAACCATTGATAATCATGCTCTTAGGAGCATATGTTTTACACCCATATTAACCACTCCCACATCAGTTATTAATTTGTTATCCTTATCTATATATGTGTAGCATTATATATTAAAAGAAAATAATGGTGGGTCCCATTTATGGGTTCTTAAAAGGTTTTTCCCCAATAACCCAAAATTAGAGTTCTTACCCCTCTTTCTTCCACCTCATATTTTTTTATTTGATTTTTGGGAAAATTCACGAGATACCCCTGTTTTCTTTCGTAATTCACAATATACCCCTGTGATTTTAGTAGTTTAACTTTAAACATGCTTAAATATTGTCCAAAATTGATGAAACTTTACATGGACGATACTAAAGTGTTATATTTTGGTCCAATATCAAATTTGAAGTTTTTTAAGCTAACATGTGACCTGTGGGACCCAATGAACAATCACATATTCATTGGGTCCCACAGGTCACATGTGAGCTTAAAAAGCTTTAAATTTGATATTGGACCAAAATATAACGCTTTAGCATCGTCCATGTAAAGTTTCATCAATTTTGGACAACATTTAAGCATGTTTAACGTTGAATTACGAAAATCACAGGGGTATATTGTGAATTACGAAAGAAAACATGGGTATATCGTGAATTTTCCCTTAATTTTTTAGTTAAGAACCCATAAGAACCATTGATAATCATGCTCTTAGGAGCTTATGTTTTACACCCATATTAACACTCCCACATCAGTTATTAATCTGTTATCCTTATCTATATATGTGTAGCATTATATATTAAAAGAAAATCATGGTGGGTACCCTACAATAGTGTAACACCCCCGAATAAACATCCAGCAATACTAACGTCGCGCCTAAATAAAATCACGGTTAACTACGCAGCAGTTCAAAACTCTATCTGGGTGCCACAGATGCCTACCACCCACGTGGTTGACAGATCACATTACTAACACCTAGTTACGGTCTGAATGACTGGAAACAGCCCTTTATCAAGGATCATATACAATTTAAGTTACAACTCCCAAATGCCGAGTGTCTACAAAATTAGCATATTATAAACTGAAAATTACATCTCGGGTTTAGCAACGACCCTTACTTTGAACATACTACTACAACTCAAAAGTAATGCCCTGATGGACTACCCCCATGGTAGCCATCCCGCCTACGCTCCGTTATCGTCCGACACAAAACCTGTAAAAATTGGGTTGTAAAGGACTCAGCAAACTACGCTGAGTATGAACGTGTGTAGCCCGTATGTTGCCGGGCTACATGACTACTTGGTCGAATATTATTAAGACAATTTACATGCAATACTAAAGCAGTAAAACACACCACAGCACATCATGATATCATACACACTTAGAGGTAGCAAGCATTAGCATCAAGCAACCAAGAACAACAAGCTGCTAACGTAGCAACAACAACCAAGCAAGTAATAGGACGTGTGCGGAGGTATATCATACCGTCGATCCTCACTATGGGATCATTCAGAGATTGCGTATTGTTCACTTGTTCTTATTACACAAGTTCACCTTCCTTCTCTTGCACCGAGTCATGGGATATAGGTTAGATCCCAAGACTTTATTATGTAGGTGCTATTCATTCCTTGTTTCTCAAAGGGTCACATTTGTGAATGTTTCTTGATCTGCTTGGTCTCATTACACAAGTTTTCGTTTATTCTCTGGCACCGAGTCAGGGGATATAGATTAGATCCCGAGACTCTATTATGTGGGTGCTAATCATTCCTTGTTTCTTTAAGGTTATTTGTTAATTCTCTTATCACCACAATTTGGAGAACGTCTTCTCCATAGCCAATCCTCCATTCCCGGCGTCATATGTCGAGAAAGAGGGGTCATCTCTAGACCCCAGGATGTGCTCGCTACTCCTCCAGTCCCGGCGTCATGCGTCGAGAAAGAGGGGTCATCTCTAGACCCCAGGATAGCTCTCCCTATTTATCTTTAATGTTATGAGCCTCTGCCCCCGGATACAAAGGGTCCGTATCCCTATTTATTATTATTATTATTATTTTATGTCATGGGCCTCTACCCCCTGATACAAAGGGTCTGTCTCCCTATTTATTTTTAACTGGTATTGGCTTATCATTATCGTTGATAGCTCGACACCATAGTGGGTGTCATTAGTATCCCTCTATAGTTAAGAGGAGTTTCCTTGATTTATGTAATTTCCTTGGTTATTGTGACATTCAATGAGTTTCGTCACGTAGACTTTCGTAACCGAGAAGTGATTAAGTTATTGGGTGTGCGCGAGCAAAGTATAACAAGAATATAGCACGCGAATAAGCAAGATAACTAAGCAATCCATTCACATGCTTTACACAAGCTCACAGCAGACAAGTAAGCACGGTAAACAAACATCCGTTTTTATGCATTAGTCTTGTGGTCATTGTCAAACAAGGCACACAGCAAACAAGCCGTGTAACACGGCAACATACGAACCACACATGTCCATACCTTATAATAGTCGTCACTGATACTTGCACTAAAGTTCCCCCGCTGCTGGTGTGACTTATTCCTGTAATTGTTATGCGAGCGGGTTAGATCGTTTGATCCTGCGTTATTGTTCTTATCGCTACCTATAATGGTTAACTTAGACTTAGATATTATAACTTGCATTGTTAGCCCTACTTCATTTGTTTGCTTTGAATTCACCACTTTAGGCCAAGTAGTACCATGTTAAACAATTCACAGTTTTTCCCCCGGTGTAAGTCTTAAGGGGTTTGTTAGACTAAACCTAATTACCATTCAATCCTCCATGACTTGTCAAACCTCTAAGTCTACAACCACTGGTGAATCTTTCTTGTTTAACCTACGAACCCCTTGGACATTTACAAGTGTCCAGCATTTTCGGTTTGTTTCTCCTCTTAGTTTGTCCTAGCTTCTAAACTCATTTCTCTTTTATTTAGCATTCGACCCCAAAATGTTCTAACCCTTTTCAACTCGCCCTAGGTTCTTCTTAGGTTCATATTGATTTTGTTTGCGTTTTGTTTGCTAACATAATTTAACCTAGTACTAGACTACTCACGTTAATTGCTAGGCTTCCATATATTAAATCTACACATGCTATCCTTACTATATTACAGTTTTATCCCCTAAAACCTTAACATACATTTCACTAGTTAAATAGGTCCTACTTTGGCTGATGATTAACGTAGTTTCAAGCCTTTTAAGGTGTGGCCGAACTAACCAACAATCAAGCTTTAAATTCTGTCCAGGTTTCCAGACCACTACACCAAATCCTCGGCACTCATGCGGTAAGGTTTTCTCTCACCCAACTTAATCATCAATCTGGTTATACTTACTTATTTTATTTGACAACTTATGACATTATTTTTCCTAGTCCCCTAATCTTACCCTAGGCTCATTATTATGCTAACACAGCTCTCATAACACTCCTGAAAAAAATGATTATATAGGGATCACAAGTTGCAGATTTTATACACTAGTTGCTGTGTACTTAACTATCTAATCTCACCTTCTAGGCACTAAATAGTTTTATAACTCTTTCATTCTTGTGCACAGACTTAGGTGCTGCAGCAATGTTTTGGACTCATCATCCAGCTAATTCCACCCTTATACAACTTCTGAAAATCGGTTATATAGAAGCAACTGTTTTCAGAAAACTGGAACGTCACTGTAAGTACTTCCTCTTTCATCCCTCTTTAATTAACTAACTGACTCCTATTCTCTTCCCAAGATATTTACCCACTTAGTTCAGTATGTTAATAGGCTTTTGAATCCAAGAACAGACCCAAAACAGTATAGGCAACATCCTTAAAACTTCCTCGAACAGGACTGAACAAAACCGGAAAAACCTGAAACACAAGGTTGGCATGTTTCTGCTCTATTTCCTTTCTGGCTAACTGGTTTGGTTTCTAGCTTTCTCTCATTATCTAGTTACTTGATTAAATGTCTTAACACAGTTTTCTTTTCCTCTAACAAACCCGTAATCACATGAGCAAATCTCTGAGAAGTTAGTAAACAGAAAACACAGGAAAATTTCAGAAGCTGAACTATCTTTGAGTGCATTAAATCAGTTCTCTCTTCTATTTAAAACACTCCCCACGGGTTGGTAGACTATACATAACCTTTATCAATGTTTAATATTCATTATCAATTCAATACTACATCCCTAACTCTTCTGGAAAGTTTGTATACAGAAACAACGAACTTCAGACTGACAGGCAAAACACCATGTGTACTGTTATTTAAGCCTTTCTTATAATTTATCACCCAGCCCTTTATTCCCCTCAAAGTATTTACCCTTCTAGCTGAGTGCTTCAGCAAAGATTTCTTGAACCTAACAACCACCTCAAACAATACTATTAACTCCCCTTAAAGTTGTTATACATAACCGGTATTGTATGCAGAAACTGCAACACCACGCTGGGTAACTTCTCTTCTATTTCTCTTGTTATCCATTGGCCTGACCTCTAACCTCTCCCTCATTGATTACACATGTAGTTAAGTGTTTTATCAAGAATTTTAACCCAAAACAAACCCAGAACCACATTATTAATGCTACTAAATTCCCATTACCCTGAAACCGATACTGTAGAATTGAGATTGAACTTCGTTTCTGCATTCTAGTTCCTCTGTTCCTCTCTCTGATGTGTTAACTTGTTTCTCTAGCAGTCCCAACTTATTTCCCTTAGTCTAACATGTTGGCAAGTTTCTAAGCTTATTATCTAGCTACTATAATCTTCAGTATGTTTCTGGATTTGATACTACGGGGGAGAAAGTTGCAGGGTTTAACTCGGTTCTGCATTGGTTTCATTTATTAACTCCTACAGATTTACCTTGCTAACTTTACCTGTTAGTTAACTCGTAAGCAAATGGTACTTTGGTTACCTAATACTTCAGAGTTTACTAGTTATGATCCCAGGGCAGTTCTTTACATATTCGACATCAGGAACCACCAGATATCAACCTCAAAACATCACGGCTACTTTGTTGTTATTGGAGCAGCTCACAAACAGGTATCGGTTCCAGGTTATTGTTACCTGGTTTATCACATAGCTTAGATCAAAACCTTCACCAGATTAAACATAGCTTTCTTTTTGGTTTCTAAAAGCTTGGCGTTTAGACCACCATCAATCAGTTAGTTAACCAGTTTTCTTTTGTAGTAATACTAGCTTCATATCTACAGATTTTTTTTTGTTATCGGTAACTCTTGAGCTTGGTTTATCACTTCCTAATCAGGTGTTTAAACCACCGTTTTTTTTACCAGTATATTAACCTCACAACAGATTGCCTTTTTCAGCTCATCGATATCAGTTTTAACAAGATGTTTCAAGCAAAGCTTTACCAGTTTTTAGTTATTTGTCACAATGGATTTTTAATCACAGATAAAGCATGAGTTTGCGTAAGGTTTAACTTCTCAAAACTTGGTGTTCAATCCACCAGTTGGGCAGTACATAACCCACGCAGCATATAGCATTTTACAGCCTATTGTTAGCAGATTAACCCAATAACCACGAGCAGAATTTTACATAATACCAAATATAGTTTTAGGTATTAGTTTGAGTTACAACCTTGGTGATTTTTCTGCTGGGTTCCCTTGCTGTTTTCCTTGATTTAATTCGCTCCTAAACAGAATCAAGTATCAAGGTAAGTTCGTTGTTCATCTCAGGTTCAGCAGACAGTGTTAGCAGAAAAGTCTCTCAGTGGGATCTACCTTTCTCAGAGGTGCTTACTCCTGGGTTTTATTTTCCAGTTGTTGGATTTCGATTCAGGCCTTTGGATTGACAACCAATCATGCACAAGAGAAAGGTTCCTGGTTAGCAATTTCTTTTAGTGGTGCTTAAAACAGAAAACAGACTACACGGGGTGGTCGGTTTTATTGCCTTACCTTGGATCAAGATTGCAAGGCAGTTTGGGGTCAGTTCCTGGATGATGCATGGTGAAACTTTGAGGCGGTTTGAAGAGAGGATTCTCGCATGCAATGGGTTAAACAAGAAAGAAATCATTACTCAGTTTCTCATGCACCCGAAAACAGAGAATACACACACGGATTTTACAACAGACAGAGTAAGGTTTTCCTGCTCTCACCTTCCGGAGATTGCTATCAGAGATCCCACCAGTGGAGTATGCATGCAAATGTTCACGTGAGACATGCAGGGGATTAGAGGGATCTGGTAAGACTTTTCTGACCGACCCGAACAAAGAAGCAAACAGAACGAAGTAGATATTAGATTTTTCTTTTCAGACACTCGAAACAGAGAGAAGAAGAGAACACAGAACGACAAGTACAAACCGGTGGTGTTTACCTGCACTAGGCTTGTGCAAGCGTGGAGTGGATCCCTTGAGGGAACTTCCAGCACCCAACTCAACTTGCTGGTTGTACTTATGTCGCCAGTTGCTCTATGTCATTCCAGTTTCTCATCTGGTAGTACTCCAAGTCTCGAACATACAAGGGAAGAATTTAAGAGGTTTGGGTTAAGGTGGAATTGTGAAAGGCAAAGATCGCCAAGGAAGAGACTGGGAAGTAGAATGGAACGTTTCGGGTAGAATCACAGAGGAAGAGAAGGATGGATTCGAGTACGATTTACCTTGCAGTTATTGTCTCAACTGGGATGTTGGGTTCCCGAATTGTTTTCAGGACTTCAAACCCTCCCAAACGGACATGCAACCACAGAGAGAGCACCCAGAGCTTGAGTTATGTTCGAGATGCGAAGGGAAAAATAAACTGATGCAGTTATCAAGTGGCGGATCGGGAAGAATAAAGAAGAGGAGAAGATGAGTCCTTACCATGTGTGAAGAAAAGGGGAGTTCGAGCCCTTCTCTGACTTTGCGCGCATCGGGAAACAACTGGGAGGAAGTGGATGGTAGCGTGGGTTTTGAAATCTGGATTCACACATACGAGGAGGAATCGGGAAGATGGAAGGCGCCAAGTGGGATTTTAATCGGGGTACAGACACACAAGAAGGAGAGGCACCGATCAACCGTAATGGGTGTATTAGTAATTGGAAATTGATATAATACCTGGGTGGATGGGTAATCGAGAATTAGTGGGACTTAGCGGTATTTTCAGATATCACAAGAGAGGGGGACTGATTAATTGTTAGTCTGTTTATAATACCATACGTATAAGTGTTGTAGTACTCTATTAGACATTTATTTGTGTGACTCAATGAGTCTTTATGTTGTAATGTTTGTACCCGATAACATAGCTCGTATATTATATCCTCGAAACATATGTTATTTTGTATGATCGCTATATGTCAATGAGTACCTCATATATTTTAGGTTGCATAGTGCATTACACCCGCTTCGTGTACGAAGGTCCTAACATGGACTAATGTAGTTTACTCAATTGTATTTATTAATTCCGGAACCGAAGGGCACCAATGCTCATATTACAACGTGACTTGTTATCACATTCCCGGACATATGTGTGTCCTTTAGTATCTAAGGGTATAAGTTGTAGTACAATTATACATTAATGTGACCGGTTGGTTAACATACCACACATATTCATGATTTCATGTGTTTTAAATTGTTGGGGGTGTTTCAACCTACCCCCCTTAAAGAGACTTCGACCCGAAGTCTTGTCTCCTTCATTAATGTTCGTATTCTGGTCACTACCTGGAATCAAGTCCCGCAATTTCCACAATTTTATTTTACCAGTTGTGCTTATAAGCACCACGCCACCTTTGTGGCTTCACCTAGTTCTCAATAATATCTCGATGTTCCAGTAATACTCATATACGACACTCATAAGCAATCAGATGAACAAGTCATTCATTCATAACCACCATGCATCCAACCAATTCGTACACAATTCACACACATAACAACCAAAACAGTTCGCACACATAACAACCAAAACAGTTCGCACACATAACAACCAAAACCACACACCAAAACCACACAACAAAAACACAACGCGCCTACCCCCCTTAAAAATGGATTACGCACACGTAATCCCCACTATATCATCCTTGAACATAGGTTCAAGATGTCTAATTCTCATGGAGTATTCTAGTCCCCATGCGATGTAGTTCATAATATAATCTCAACGACGGCCTTGATCATGTAAGGGTTTAGTTTCTGTATCAAGGCACTTATCGGTATCCATACCGATCTACAACCGGATTTAGGTTTAGGCTCTCTAGGTCTAAGGTATTGGCCAATAGGTCACTCGTTATTCGACTGGAAGATGTGAGGTACGGTCCACCAGCTTCCGTAGCACAACTCTAATTACTTTAGGGTTTTAGTTTTCCCTTTCTATTATTTGCACTGTATTATCTAGCTCCTTTGAACTCTTATAATTTAGTTGCAAAGGTCTCATTATTGACACTTGGTATTTTAATCTTGTACACAGTCTCGGTGGGTTGTAACTTGTCTATCCCTTTTCTTTGGAGGTCGGATATTCATTCTTTTGATGCGCTTTTAAGCGTCCGAGTTATCCTTTCTAGCTGCCCTTTAGGTTTATATTCATATATGCTCTGTAGTAACAATTTAGTGTTTAGTGTTCTTTATTGTTACAAACATGTCATTGTTTCGACGACATGTTTAATATATATGACCGTTCATAATTATCTAGAGCTAGCTAGTTTATCCTCCTAGCGTTATCACTCATTTTGTACCTTAGTATGTACAGTGATTTAGATTTTCCTTCATCTCCAAGTAATCTTTATTGTACCAAGCAGCAGCTGCTTGCTGACTAACTCAACTTCTTCACCAGGTTTAGAGTTATTATTATGTTCCACCAGGAACTAAAGTAATTTACTACTATCGGTTACATACTGCATTTGATCGTGGTAGTACTTTTATGTATTATCTGGTAGGTGATTGGTAATATTGCACCATTTCAATCCTCACATATCTGTATACTCCTGTGTTTACCCTCCAAGTTTTGAATCCTGTATTAATGTGTTTTACACGCACGTGTCATCTATCATCAACCTCGCTTCCTTGGTAATTCCCTAACCCAGCTTATAAAATTTTCCACTTATTTGTAGTTCATGTGACCACTTGAAGGGGGTTTCGAGAATCATCCAACACTGACGTGATCAGCGTAAGTGTTGGACTACCCCTGCACCCCAATTTGTGCTCGGTGTGCCTTGACCTGGCCAGGGTCAAGTTCGACCTTGCACGTCCAATTTACACAGCCAATCAATTTCACGAATTTTAACTCTTATCTTACTCATTCCTATTCATCTGGCAAGTAATTTATGGACTAGTGTCAATGGTTTAAAATCTTCGACCGTGTATACATCTAGGTGTGTACATACATATATTTTTCTTTACTCCTATATCTCTAACATATACATATTCATGTGTTATAAGTTTCAGGTCGTATTTATATTACAAGTGTCCCCTTGATTTATGTATACCTCCATATGAGTGTTCCCATACATTCATATCCTCTTGATATTACAAGTTCTCTTCATCGCCTATATATAAAATTTCCATACTGCCTGTACATATACATGTCCCTTCACTTATACATGTAGCCTCATAATTTTTTTTGTGTTAGCTAAAGGGATATACGATTGTATACTCCCATGTTTCCATATGATCACTATTTTCCTCCACACTTACAAATTAATACATAATCAATCAAGTGATTCTTTCCTTATCTTGACCCATTGATTTATTCTTCAATTAAGTCTATTAATCTTTTTTTAAAACTTTCCAAGTTTCAATACCCAACTATACATAAATATTTGATTGAACTGGAGCTATTCCTTGTTAGAGTGCCTAGTTAATTTGGCTGATTTTATTTCGTTGGACCGTTTAGGCCCACTTCAATCTGACTTCATATTATAATTTAATTCGAAGAATGGGTCATCTATAGAGTCCAATCCTATATGTATATATCCAATCCTATATGTATATATGTATATATATATATTTTGTTATTATAATTTTGTAAGATTTAACTTGTTTACTCGGATCCCCATCTTAGTCTTTTCTGGGTTATGTAACCCTTCTGTTACCTCCTCATTATTATTCCTTGAGTGTATCCACCAACTAGTGGTAAGTATGCAGGAATTGTCACCACTTAGATCCCAATATTTATTTTTGGTCATTGAGTTATATTATTAACTTAAGTCAGGTGTGATTGATTTACTGATCATGACCTCCTTTAATTGAATTTCATTCACTCCTTGGGTTTTATTGGTATCAAGTCTTTCCTGATGGGTATGTATATACATTTGTATGTTTAGTTTGCTAAATCACTGAAATACCCCGAACCTTGATATGTTGTTTAAATGTTAAAACATGGTATTTAAAGGCTAAAAAGTGCCTTAGAAACATCAGTGGACAATTTAAACGGTAGTAAAGCACAATAAAGCACTAAGACACAGCTTGAGCAAAAACATGCTCTAAGCTTGGAGTGAACTTGGTTGGGACCCAAAGGACCTACCAAGACTTGGTAATATTCAATTATGATTTAATAAGGCTAATTAAGTCCTTAGGAAACTTTGGTAGTGTGAGCCTCGATTTTAAACCCTATCCTATGTGGATTAACTTGATTGGGATCTAATCGGGTTTTAGGTCCACTTATAGCCTAAGATTAATAACTATGTCATATAACAATAATTATTAAAACCTAAGCTAGCTCACTGGAACCTATTACGAGTCGCCACCTAATTTTAACCTAGATCAAATTAGGAAAGGAGAGTTCGGGTTCGGGGGCTTGATATTCGACTTAATTAGGGTTCAATTACTTTCATTACCCTTCCTAGGTCGTTTTTCCTCTACTTGGTTCAATTACGGCTTTTTGCAAAGTTGTTTTTAACCTAGGCGCGCGCTTCTGTTTTTTTTTTATTTTTTAAACGTTTTTTGACAGAAAATTAAAGTGGAAATTAAAATTACCTAAACTAGGGTTTCGGAGGCAGAATTAGGTCAAATTTTGTTTCCGTCCGTAGCCACGGACCTAATGTCCGAGGCCACGGACCCCAGTCAACCTATATGAAAATAAAAGTCGAATTAAACATAAAACAGAAAATTGTAAAGTCCGGGGCCACGGACAGGCTGTCCGTGGGCCCGGACATTATTAGAAAACCTAAATTTTTAAAATTTAAAAATTCCTCCGCCGTCCGTGGGCGTCCGAGCTTACGGATAGGGAGTCCGGGACCCCGGACATGACGTCCGTGGGTGCGGACCGCCCTCGGACGGCGGCGTTGAGGCTGTTCCCGAAGGTGTTTTTGGCTCAAATTTTATGGGGTGTAGCCTGAAGGATTTACAAGACGTTAGTGATTGAAAGTTTTCAATTGAATTCGAATTAAGCACGAAACTTAGCAAACAAGTTTGGACAGAAGCTTAAACAAACAGCAATACAGAAGCGTAGAGGGGTTAGTTTGAGCCCAAATTTTGAGGCA
The DNA here is from genome assembly GCA_023374045.1 of Limonium bicolor. Classification (NCBI taxonomy): domain Eukaryota; kingdom Viridiplantae; phylum Streptophyta; class Magnoliopsida; order Caryophyllales; family Plumbaginaceae; genus Limonium; species Limonium bicolor. The sequence continues at coordinate 73,339,140 of CM041782.1, read as the reverse complement.
AGACAGATAATACCGTGGAGAGTTAGGAAAGTGGTATTTCTACCTGTTTTACCTTCGGATTCATGGTGATTCTTCACACCAGGATTCGTCGAGTGCTCCGTTGATGGCAGACCCGAGAGGATTTCGAACCAAGCTTCTGGTTGTTGGTTGTTCTTGCTGTTCTTCACGTGTTGGTGGTGTTTTTGTGGGGTTTTGATGATTGATGATGTTGTGGGAGTTGAAAAATATGTTTTGGTGTTGATTTTGGTGAGATTTCGGTGTTTGATTGTGGCTCTGGAGTTCAAAAACGTGGAGAAAGAGAGACGGCTGCCTTCTTTGAGAGTCTAGGGTTCTTGAGGTTATCATTTGATCATGGGATAAGGCTCCTTATATAGGCTTCCTTAAAGACAGAAAAATCCGGTAAAAACCGAGATTTACCGACGTTTTAGCTTAAGGGCTTCCAAAAAGAATTTGATTATGAAATTTTACACGTGGGTAAAGGATGATATTTCTGAATTTTCTAAAGTGGGATCGAATTTTTTGGATATTGGAATATTTTTAAATTCAATTTCTCGTCAGTTTCAGTCAGAAATTGCTAGAAAATTATTGGAAACTTGAAAAATCGAAATTCCAATGCCATTATGCCATAAATGTCATCCTCTATCATGGGTTAAAATTTCAAAGAATTTTGAACTGATTTGACCCTTATTTGGAGGAGAGAGAAAGCCTATAGGGGGCTTAGGAGCCTTGAAAAATTACGAAAGTGCCCCTGGAGATGACTAAGCTGCCCCTGGTACTCTGAAATGTTCCGATCGAACTGGGAACCCTCGCTACTTGACCAAACTAGCCTATTAGTAGAGACTCTCTTCCGGGGGGGTTGAAATTTTGGGTATAACAGATTGCCCCCCGTCAACTAGACTTTGTAATTGAAATGAGAAGGCTAGTTGATGCTTGAGTGATACCCCTAAAATTTTGGATCTTAAAAGACCCCACATGCAATTGAAGTCCGACAAGTTGTGTCGAGCTGTTCTAAGGCGCTGACTACCTATGAGTAAAGTGGAAGGGATGTCAAGCGATTCTAAGGCGTTGACTACCTATGAGGATGATATGATGTCAAGCTATTCTAAGGCGTTGACTACCTATAATGACTGAAATGATGTCAAGCCATTCCAAGGCGTTGACTACCTAAAATGCGAAAATAAGATAATGTCAAGCGATTCTAAGGCGTTGACAACCTAACGAATGAAAATTGGGTGGTATGCAAATGCGAGAATGCTGAAATGCTAGTGATGCTGATGATGCTGACGATGCTGATGATGCTGATGATGCTCGGATGCTTCTGGGGACCGAAACCCGTTCCAATGCTCCTGGTTGGTATACTATGGGGACTTATTGCCTCTGCCCACCAACTGGGGTGCTGGGATAACTTCTAGATTACCAAGGGGACTTATTGCCACTGCCCACTAGTTGTTTCTCCCAAGAAGTTGACATGAAGATGGGGACTTATTGCCTCTGCCCCGCCAACTTAGATCATGCTCTGTCTCGTACTTGTCTCGCACTGAAGATGATACTAGGTCTCGTACTGGTCTCGCACTGGATGATGACGATAGGTCTCGCACTGATGAAGATGATAGGTCTCACACTGATGAAGATGATGGGTCTCGCACTGACGAAATTGATGGTCTCGCACTGATGAAGATGCTTGGTCTCGCACTGAAGTCTCGTACTAATGGATGAAGAAAAAAGCTGGATTCCGCACTGATTTGGTCGCGCACTGAATGAAGATTCTTGTACTACTAAAGTCTTGAAAATGATGGGTCTCGCACTGATGAAGATGGTAGGTCTCGCACTGATGAAGTGATGGGTCTCGCACTGAATGAAGATGTCTTGTACTAAAGTCTTGAAAATGAGGGGTCTCGCACTGATGAAGATGGTAGGTCTCGCACTGAAGGAAAAGATGGGGTCTCGCATGAATGAAGATGCTAGGTCTCGTACTGAATGAGGAAACTGCAGGGCCTCGCACCGTTTTGGGTCTCGAACTAAAAATGAGTTAGGAAGATAATGGTCTCGTGCAAATGAGAGAACTGATACTGGAGTGCCAAACATGGCAATGATGATAAGATGTATGCAATCAAGATATATGAAAGATATCATTCAAAACAGGAAACTGTTGGAAAAGGTGCCGAACTTGGCAATGCTTGTGAAAAACCCTGCTGAAAAAGGAAAGTGAAATGATCATTTCCTGACTAAAAATTTCAAATCTGCAATTTGCTTCTTGAAAAATGAACATGCCATTGGTGGAAGTGTGTGGTGTTTGTTGTGGTGCTGAAGGCTTTTGCCGGTGTTCAGGATTTGTGACAGACCTGGGATTGGGTTGTGATTTTGGATGGAGGTCAGGGTTATGACGGGCCTGATGTTTTTGTGGAGGTAAGGCCAATGACGAGTTTGAGAGTGTGTGTGTGGTGGTAAGGGCTTATGTGTGCCTGTGGTGGGATGGTGGTGCTCGAGCTTTGGGTTTTAATTGGTGCTGACATGGCAATTGTTGGAACCAACAATTGCCCCCAGTATTTTTCCTTAGGACAATCTGAGCTAGAGTTCATGGCAATCGATCGGGACGATCGATTGCCCCCAGTATTTTCTTTGATTAAACATGCGAACAAGTCTCACCCTCACAGGGTCGAGGCTTATGCTTTGATGTGGTGCTCCCTAACCTACACTCGATGTGGTCGGTGTTTGCACTCATTTCTCGCTCACGGTCATAACTTCTAAACCATTGAATTCAATATTGATGGATTTACGCATTTGATCTGTTACTTTCACGTGATTGACACACAACAATCAAGTCGGAAGTCTTTAAAGCTTATAACGTGGCATAGGGTGTGATGAAAGACGACGGGATCATGGAGGGATATTTGAGGTATGTGGAGCTTAAATGGGTGGCCAAAGCTGCAACTTGCGTCTTCTCTCAGATTCATCTTCCTTGTCTTGAAGTCGTCTAACTGCTTCATGTTGACGTGGTTTTGAGCTTCTGGACCTGGACTTTTGGAGTTGTCCTTTACACCATTTCTTTTTTTGTCATTTGGACTTCTTCGAGGCACTTTGGGTTCGCCTTTTTGTTTTATCCTTTCTTGACTTTGCCTTTGGGGTTCTTGTGTTTCCCGGTTTTGGGCTTCGAGAGCTGTCTTGATGTGAGCTCTTTTGATCCTGTGTCACTCTGGGACCATTTACGGATCACTTCGTCATGCTGATAGCGGCATTGCTTCTTCGGACTGATGATAATGTTATCCGAGAGTCGGGCTCCTTGCTTCCTTTGGTCACCGGGTCGGGCATTCATCATTGGGGGTATTTTGTGGTGTTCATATTATCGAAAAGGGATATATGAAAGGCTCAGCGGGGGTGCCTAGGGTTTAATGTCAGGGTTCACAAGTTTTTGGCTATGTGGTGCTGTACCTAGGTGCTTCGTCATTCCTGATAGTTGTGTATCCGCTCTTTGTTACTTTTCGCAGATCTAAGAGTAAATTTACAAATTATCTCCTTCGGTCAGAGTTATGCCATTTATCTCACCTTTGAATGTGGTCTTACCAGAGTCGTGTAAAAATGACACGCTCGTTCACTCATGGTTTTCCCACTCAAGACACTCTCGTGAGATTTCACTTGGAAACTCGTTTGCACATTTAAACAAAAGATAAAAGACGACGAACTTAAACTTAGATTGCCCCCAGTATTGATTTGGGGTTTGTGACAACAATTCGATAGATGTGGACTTTGAACCTCTTTGTGGGTTGTTTGGATATTATAGGGTGAGTTGTGGTGTTTGGTTAGGCATGTTCAAATTTTTAGAAACAAGAGACAAGCCGTTCCATTGCATAGTCAGAAAATGATTGCTTCGTGATCCTTTTCCTTAAAAAAACTATTTTGTTTCTTCTTTTTTTCGATGAATGAAAAATGGTTTGTACAGGAGTTGTGAAAATGGAAACTATGATTTTATTTATGAATCATGAAAGAAACATAAAGATTACAATCAGAGGTGACTGAAAACTAACTAATAAGCTACTAGGAAAATTTGAAGATGCAAGAAAATGATCTGCATACTTAGAAAAATTGGACTCCTTGCTCGAGGAGGTCTTGAATCTTGTGCTTCAATGCTCGGCAATTGTCAGCATAATGGCCAGGCAACTGATGGTAGTGGCAGAATTGATTAAGATGCCTCCCCAAATGAGTGGTTCCTGGCCGAGGGGCCAGGGGCTGTAGCAGGTTTCTCTTCTGAAGCTCTTCAAACGCCTGACTTGGTGCTCGGCCAATGTTGGTGAATTCCCTTTGCGATGAGTCTCGGCGTGGTAAGGGTACTGTCCTAAGGTTTTGATGCGGAGATCTAGGTCGTTGAACCATATTCACTCCTGGGAAACTGCTTTGAGCGCAAGCTACTGTCTGAAGATAAGCCTTTTCTGGTCCTGGCTTAGATAATTTGGAGCCACTGCCGGAGTTTCTTGAGCACTCGAGCTCCAAACCTTCCTTATGAATCCTTTCCTCTAGAATACCGACTTGTCCCATCAACATGTCCAAACTCGGAAAGTACATAAATTTTAGCTCATGGTTGTGTTGTTTTCGCATGTTCTCAATTATCATGTGGATTTGCTCCTGCTCGTCCATTCTGGTAGGCATGGCTGCAGCCTTTCTCCTCCAACGCTTGATGAAGTCAGACATGGACTCACCGTCTTTCTGTCGAGTTCCTGCCAGATCGATTCTGGTGACCTCGAGGTTCTTAGCATACTCGAAATGATTTAGGAAAGCCTCGCAAACCTCCTCGTAGGTTTTGGTATTCATCTTTTGAGTGAGATACCAACGCTGAGGAGTCTCGTCTAGATAGCGTGCAAAAACTTTGGCTTTTTGCATATCGTTGAGCCCCAAGATGGACATTTCTCGATCGAACATAGCCAAGTGAATCTGTGGATCCGAGGAACCCTTGTACAAAGCGAGTGTAGGCAGCTTCAGCTTTAGGGGAAGATCAACTTCGGGATACGACGCCGTGGAGAAATAATCGAAGCCAGCTGGTTGTTGGTTTTCTCTATGCGCTCAATCCTTTTCAAAACCCTTTTGACCTCTGCAGCTAGCTGGTTGTCAGGAACATCCTCCCCATACGTGTTTGAGGATCTTGGGCCCTAACAGAGTCAATCTCGATGTAACTACGATTAAGATTTTCATCCACAAGCTTTTCCAGAGTGTGCTGATTTGTCTCCTGGAGATTAGCCTTACTCCTCAGTTCCTCGACAATGGACTCCAAGACCTTGTACCCTTGCAGCACAGCGGCCAACTGGGCCTCGGTGTTGATCGGATTTCCTCCTTCTGCCATATCTGGATTCGGGCTTGCCTGTTTCCAAGAAGTCCATTATTAGCTAACAAGAGGAAGTGGGTTGAAAGACACTAAGGTGATAATGACACTTCACAAGGTAGATCGAAACAGGCTTAGGCTGAAAGCAAGTGGGCCAAGATACCAGAAAATGAGGTGCTTGGGCTGAAGTATCTCTCAGGCTATGAACTGGAATTTGGACTGAAATGTAAACAGATGGCTTTGATTGGGCCTGAGAGGTGACACCTAGATCTAGGGTTTTGGGCCAGGGCCCGAATAAGAAGTCTGCCTAGATTAGAATGAGCCCTTGGGCCGGAATGTGTTTGGGCCTAGAGCAAAGCACATGGGCTGGAGTGGTCCCTAAATCACAAATGAGCCTAACTTTCTTTGGGCCAGAGAAGATGGTTGCTAAGCCGAAAAAGATTTTATTTTCAGGCCTTGTGAGTTATTTCAAGTTCATGTGGATTTCCCTTTTTTTGGGCCTAGAACTAATTGGATAATTCAAATTGGGCCAGAAGAGAAATCACCTAAGTCTAAGTTTTTGGGCTGAAGCCCGAACGACTCACATATTAAACCAAACAGGACCTCTGGGCCGCAAACAAGTAGAGCCGCCAATTCGGGTTGGGCTAGGTTAATGTAGGAGAAGTTCCTATCAACCTCTAGGCTAGGTAATGGACCGATCATACAAGCAAACAGGGCTCACACAAATTCAACATGTCCTCACTAGATGTTTAAATTCAACCGGGTATGGATCGATCCGGAGAGGTGCTAGGGGCTTGGGCCCAGGTCACCACAAAAGAATAGGGCTTGCACGCTATTCTCTTTGGGCTTCCCCACTTTTTTCACATCACCTGAAGGTGTGCGTCTACGGCCGGGTCTTTGACTGACCAAACAATGGGCTTGGTAAGGACACTGCCAGGAAAACGCTTGGGGCTAAGGCCCAGGTATTAAGGGGATGTGGTTAGACGACATCCTCCTCTTTTTCCCCGCTTATTCACATCACCTAAAAGGTGTGAGTCCCTGACAGGGGTGCAACTGGGGTGAAACTGGTTTGTGTGAACCCTCGCTCTCATATGATGCAGGGGTGCAAAAATTTAAGGTGCGCACGAAAGTAAACAAACAAGGTAATAAAGCCATAAATAAACAATTTTTCGAGTTAAGCCCTCTTTCTTAAAATTAAACAAGTTAAAATTAAGAATTTATCCCCAGCAGAGTCGCCAGTCTGTGAGCCTCGATTTTAAACCCTATCCTATGTGGATTAACTTGATTGGGATCTAATCGGGTTTTAGGTCCACTTATAGCCTAAGATTAATAACTATGTCATATAACAATAATTATTAAAACCTAAGCTAGCTCACTGGAACCTATTACGAGTCGCCACCTAATTTTAACCTAGATCAAATTAGGAAAGGAGAGTTCGGGTTCGGGGGCTTGATATTCGACTTAATTAGGGTTCAATTACTTTCATTACCCTTCCTAGGTCGTTTTTCCTCTACTTGGTTCAATTACGGCTTTTTGCAAAGTTGTTTTTAACCTAGGCGCGCGCTTCTGTTTTTTTTATTTTTAAACGTTTTTGACAGAAAATTAAAGTGGAAATTAAAATTACCTAAACTAGGGTTTCGGAGGCAGAATTAGGTCAAATTTTGTTTCCGTCCGTAGCCACAGACCTAATGTCCGAGGCCACGGACCCCAGTCAACCTATATGAAAATAAAAGTCGAATTAAACATAAAACAGAAAATTGTAAAGTCCGGGGCCACGGACAGGCTGTCCGTGGGCCGGACATTATTAGAAAACCTAAATTTTTAAAATTTAAAAATTCCTCCGCCGTCCGTGGGCGTCCGAGCTTACGGATAGGGAGTCCGGGACCCCGGACATGACGTCCGTGGGTGCGGACCGCCCTCGGACGGCGGCGTTGAGGCTGTTCCCGAAGGTGTTTTTGGCTCAAATTTTATGGGTGTGTAGCCTGAAGGATTTACAAGACGTTAGTGATTGAAAGTTTTCAATTTGAATTCGAATTAAGCACGAAACTTAGCAAACAAGTTATTGGACAGAAGCTTAAACAAACAGCAATACAGAAGCGTAGAGGGGTTAGTTTGAGCCCAAATTTTGATGCAAGACAGATAATACCGTGGAGAGTTAGGAAAGTGGTATTTCTACCTGTTTTACCTTCGGATTCATGGTGATTCTTCACACCAGGATTCGTCGAGTGCTCCGTTGATGGCAGACCCGAGAGGATTTCGAACCAAGCTTCTGGTTGTTGGGTTCTTGCTGTTCTTCACGTGTTGGTGGTGTTTTTGTGGGGTTTGATGATTGATGATGTTGTGGGAGTTGAAAAATATGTTTTGGTGTTGATTTTGGTGAGATTTCGGTGTTTGATTGTGGCTCTGGAGTTCAAAAACGTGGAGAAGAGAGACGGCTGCCTTCTTTGAGAGTCTAGGGTTCTTGAGGTTATCATTTGATCATGGGATAAGGCTCCTTATATAGGCTTCCTTAAAGATAGAAAAATCCGGTAAAAACCGAGATTTACCGACGTTTTAGCTCAAGGGCTTCCAAAAGGAATTTGATTATGAAATTTTACACGTGGGTAAAGGATGATATTTCTGAATTTTCTAAAGTGGAATCGAATTTTTGGATATTGGAATATTTTAAATTCAATTTCTCGTCAGTTTCAGTCAGAAATTGCTAGAAAATTATTGGAAACTCAAAAAATCGAAATTCCAACACCATTATGCCCCAAATGTCATCCTCTATCATGGGTTAAAATTTCAAAGAATTTTGAACTGATTTGACCCTTATTTGGAGGAGAGAGAAAGCCTATAGGGGGCTTAGGAGCCTTGAAAAATTACGAAAGTGCCCCTAGAGATGACTAGGCTGCCCCTGGTACTCTGAAATGTTCCGATCGAACTGGGAACCCTCGCTACTTGACCAAACTAGCCTATTAGTAGAGACTCTCTTCCGGGGGGGTTGAAATTTGGGTATAACAGGTAGACAGTTAAACCAAACAAAACACAAGAAAATACCTTAAAGTCAATAAGAGCAAAAATGTGCTCTAAGCTTGGGATAAATTTGTATAAGACCTAAAGGTCATACCTATACCTTATAAATATGTTAATGAACATATTAAACCAATTACCATAGAAAACCAAGCTTGAAAACAAGTTAAAACACAAAATGTGCTTTAAGGAGTCTTAAAGCACATTTTTGAAAAATTGTCTTGTAAATGAGTTTTGAATGGCTAAATGTCCATCATTACTCTTTAATTAACATGTGTACTACTTAGTATCATATTTGGAGGTCTAAATCAATGGGAAATCAAAAATTTCACAACTATGTGCCTTGTTTTTGTGAATAGTAACTATTATAAGCTAGTTTGTAACATATGTTGTTATAAGTAATTTAATTGGTCAACTAAGACCAAACTACCCCTAAGTAAATGATGGGGCCGGTTTTTATTAAGGTGAGTCACCACCATGTAAAAAAACAATTAAAGAAAGGAAGGAAAGGTAAGTAAAAAGAAGAAAGTTACTTTAGTACATAAATATCTTCTAAAAGTAGACTCCAATCTTCATTCTCTCATTTCCTCCACTTCCCACCGTCGTCTACCTCCCTTCTTTCTCTCTTTTATGATTTGCTATAGTACCACACAAGAACTCCATCTTTGAATGCTTGTAACTCCTAGCTCCATGGTCCAAATTCAATTTCAAGACCACCATTCTTCTAGTTGGAGCAAGCTCTATACTTCTCTCTTTTCAAATCTTCAAGAACTCCATTTCGGTGCCATGAAGATTCACCATTGTTGGAGCTTGAACTCACCTTTTCATGCCTTATCATTCTCTTATGCTTCAAGGTAAGGAAAATCAAAGAAAAACCATGTTTCCTCTCATTTTGGTACATGTCCGAAAATTCACCTCACAATGGTGTCTTTACCTTGCTTGTTTTAGCTTCATTTGAATCTTCCAAGGGCAAGGAGGAGTCCTCTCTTGATACTTATTCAAGCTCTCTTCCAATTCCAAGGTAAAACAATTACCTTAATGTGTTAAGGCAATATATATAACCTAGGGTTTGTAAATGTGTTTAAGCATGAAGCTTGAATGCTCATTGGTGTTACTTATATATTAATTACAACATTGACAAGTAACCAAGTCCTCTTGCCGATTTCCAAACAAGGAAGAACAAGAGTGTTCAAGTAAGAAAATCTTAAAGAAAAGAGGTAAATGTGCTAACCAATGTAATTTATTCCTAAGGAAAAGTGAGCTTGTATTGCTTCATAAAATACCTAAGGAGCCAATGGTGAATGACCTAGTAAAATTGCTCTCAAGGAAACTATTAAGGGGCATATGTGATGTTGAGTGTATTTGCAGGTTAAAGGCAATATATTATGTGGGAAATTCAGTGTTTAAGGTTTATGCAATTTAAGGGCCTAAGAGCCATGTTATTCAAGAGCCTAAGTGCCAAGCAATTAAGTTTATGCACTATATTGTGATGTAGTGTAAATTTGGTGAAGTTTGTGTGTGAGAAAGTTCTTGGTGGATTTTAGGTGTTCTTGAATGAAATAAGGTAAAAACCTAAGTGTTGGATGTGAGGATATACAAAAGAAGCTATGGCAAAATTTGGAAAATGTATAAGAGGTTCTAAGTGATTAAACAAGTTTTGGTGAACTAGGAAGCGTTAAAGGTGAACAAGTGTTTTACTAGGGAAGAAAACATGTATTAAGGTGATTTAGAGTGATACAAGGATTTAGGTATTATCTTGGGAGTTCTAGGAATTCAATGTGTGTTTTTGAGAATGTATTAAAGTCTTGGAGAAGTTTGTTTAAGGTTTAGGAATGTTGATGTACAAGGAAGAAATGATGTTTAGGTAAGATGTGAAAAAAGAGATTTAGTTAGTAAGAAAAGAAGTTTGAGAGATGATGTTAAGGTGTAGAGGAAACACCTTGGTATAGTGGTCATTATAGGTGAAATACCACTTAGAAATCTTAAGGAGAAAATATTCCAAGTGCTACGAATTTGTAAGAAATATGTGAATGATAAGATGGTTTTGGTGAGTGATTTAAAGAGTTTAGCACATGGCTAAAGGTGTGTTTGATGTGCCAAATGATGTTAGAACACATTAGGAGGCTTAAGGAGAAGTTTGGAGAAAGTTTGACAAAGTTTGGACAACTTCTGATGTTGTCCGACCCAGTGGTCCGACCCAGGGTGGGTCGGACAGCCCTGCTAATTCAATCGTTGGAGTTTCTGGAATGGTCCGACCCAGAGGTCTTGGGTCGGACATGGGTCGGACAGGTGTATTCGAAAGACGGTAAAAGTCTCTGGAATGGTCTGACCCAGTTGTGGGTCGGACGGTGGGTCGGACGGCCCAAAGTATGTGAAAAAAAAAACTAAGTGTGGTTTAAGTAGTAAACCCTAGTGACTTATAATGACAATTTAGAGGGGCAAAAGTTGTATTAAATGTAAAGGTAAAACAAGTTAAAATATGAAGTTATTTAACTAAGTTAACGGGGATAAGTTATGAGCATTAGACTTTAAACAATCATGTTACCCCGATGTTAATAAAAAATACATGTAATGTTATCAGTTGTTCGATAATTGCTCGAGGAACATAAGTGGACGTGATAGAGTGGACTCCAGTGACAGGTATGGTTTTATTGCAACCTGTGTCCTACCGGATTACACCGGCTTGTATGCCAATGTGTTTTTCTGTATGTTTGCCACGTTGTAAGATAAAACATGTAATGAGTTTACAGTAATTCATTTATGTGGCGTGTTCAACTCCGATACCATTTAACCTGGAAAGTGTTAAACCTTAGCTAACTGAGTCTAGGATCACATGAGAGTTCGGTATTCGGATTAAACGACCCGAGCCATGGGACGTTCTAACCACGGCTATGCGTGTGTTAATTGTGTGATATGTGTATGTGAATGTAGGGATCTCCCTTGTATGTTTAACCCAGTTGTAATACTGTATGGTGCGTAGATGTGATAGACTCCATAGTGGGATTCTAACTAATATCTAAAAGTAAGTATGTACTAACAGTGGTGAGGAATCCGGTTAGGCCGGTCGCGCGTTGTTTGGGAGTGGGTATCCTTTTTAGCCTTACCCTCTCTCTGTTATGGTTGTTTCCCTCACGGGTCATGATCTCCCATTAGCTTACTCCAAAGCTTAGCTATTCTGACTTATGATCGGTTTAGGGGGAACATGTGTTTGTGCGGTGTGTTCGGGTCACCAAACCCGAGCCATCTTAACTTAAGTTACTCGTCCGACTATTAGGACGGTAATGAGTGTTGTATAACGAGCTTATCATGGGGGTGACATCATTCTCTAGGCTCACCAGTGAATTAACAATGTTTGGGTCGGTTCCTAAGAGGACCGCTCCCGTTATGTTATGTGTTGTAGTGGTAATGCAATTTCTGTTGCGGTGTTGTTATGTGCACGTTGAAACTTGAAAAGTGTTGTTATGTGATGTATGTTATATGTTGTAAGATGTGGAGTATGTGGATCATGGATATGAATCCCAGTTTGTAATAAGAGGCGTTTAAGGATAACCCGATTTATGGGTAAGTGTCGTCTATTAAGGAAGTAGCTCCATTAGAGGAGAAACACTCTAGGGATAATGAATACCATGAGTGACTTATCAAATAAGGATGTATTATCCGTTTGTTGAGCCCATTGAGGCGAAATGTTATGTGTTGTGTGTTTACAGTTGCATGCATGATTTAAATATAATCAACCGCATGCTAAGATGACAATTAGTTGTGCGTGGCCCGGTAGCATGTGGGCCGCGGGATTACCATACCAGCAAAGGTGCTGAGCCCCTTGGGGCCACCCTTTCTCTTCTTTTCCTGTTTCAGGTACAAGCAGCTGGAAGCCGTTCGAGAGTAGGAAGGGGTAGTCGTTGTACATGGGTAATCATTTAAGTTGTATATATACAGTAGGTGTAGTAAGACCGAAATTGTTATCGGCATTAGTTTGTGAATACTCGGTACAGTTGAAAGGTGTATGTTGTTTCTATTGTTAATGGAAGGGTCAGTAATGTGTAGTCGCTCGGGAATCTAGTCCATCAGACCGGTACAATGTATATGTAATAGCCTTGTTAGCCACGTGGGTGGTTAACGGCGTGTAACACCAACGAGTTAAGTATGTGATGAAGTATATTTTCCGCTGCAGATTGTGTTAGGTTTGTGTATGGATGGGGTGTTACAAAAAGTGGTATCAGAGCGAAGTATCGCTCTGATGACTGAATTACCGAGCTTAGGAAGTACCGGGTTAGGGTTTTAGTACTTGGGTTAAGGGTTGAGTGATAGCGTGAGAGATACGCTAGTTGGGTATTACCAGTGTGTACTGGAAACCTGCTATGTCCTTCCCGCCCTCCACAGTCCCTGTTTTATAATTTAGGAAACAACGCCAGGGAGATGAAAGTCCTCTCATACTCGGGAATACCCGATCTGGCTGTTATTAAGTACCTCTAAAGGTATGGAGAACCTGTCATACGGTAGATCCCGAAAGGTGGGAATCGGAGACGGTTTCCATCTGAACAATGTTAACCGCATATAATAGCGAAGAGTGAAGAATCTGTGTATAGAAGAATAGAATTTCCGGCAACCTGGGTCGACATGCCGAGCAGTCGAGAATAACTAGCTTGCAACGCACCGACCGTGCAACAGGCAAGAAATGGATTAATGAAACCCGAGACGAGTGTCTACGGAACCACAGTTGTTAAATGATACACCAATGGTATACCAAACGACAAAGGAACTACAACGTAGTGCCCAAACAAGAGACAAGTCTCAGTAACCACGACAATGCGTGGAACGGGCTACGAAGAGGAAACAATACAAAAAAGGGGTCTTCCAGAATGGGAAACACCCTAGTTAGTGATTATCATGTAAAGACAGTGAGAAGTCATCCGGAGGAATTATTATCAAGACTGTAAGATCAAGTGAGGGCCAACAAGGCCACTGATGACAATGCGGGTAAAACAATACCACAACCGGTATGTGTTGAACCGATAGCCGTTAACATGGCGCACTTGCCATGGCAAGTGCTGCTATAACAGGGCTGTTCGGGAAATTTATAACCACTACAAAGTACTTGGTAAAGTACCATGAAGTTAAGTGAGATCGTCATAACTGTGGAAGGGCTTAACAGCCTAACCTTTGTAATTGGAAGTACACCAGTCAGCAAGAAGCTAGATTTGGTTAAGGCAAGAAGGCATTGTAAAACCATGAGAATTTTTCTTTCAAGCTTAGGTCTATTTCAAACTCTTTTCTTTCAAAACCAGATTTTCTTTCAAACCAATACTTCTTTCTAACCTTCTTCTAAACCAAACCAGTAAAACCAAGGGCAGTTGATAAGAATACAACAGTGGATAAACTTTCCCTCAATTAAGTTCGGGAAGCACGGAATGTATATTGTCAAGGGACAATATAAGGGAGTTGACAACAGAATACTTCACCTAGGCGTGTGACGGACACTACAAGTGTACCAACTGTAATGTGGGACGACCGCACTCCGATAGGAGCTTGTGGGCCTGACAGACCTACTTATGGGTTAGTTGGGTAAGTAGCAATGTATCAGCATGGTACCCCACATATGTATACGAGTAGAGTCCGGAACACGGGAAGTAGTCGACTCCGTACTACGGTCAGCAGTATAAGTCAAACAAGAGTTAAGGATTACCATGAATGGTTGAAGTTAAGGAACTCAGTTAAGTTAACGAGACTAAAGGAATTAGTGAATTCCTTTCAACGAAATGCTTAAGAGTCGGGAGGTGCGAAGTGCACTAACTGTAATGTAAAGACATCGTATACGTCTTAAGGATCCTCAGGGATAAACATGATAGCTGGAACGGTGACCCAGCCTATACATGGAAAGGCAGATGCCTAATGTGGACACATTAGTGTGCAATGAACGGGATGAAACTCCCAGAATGAGTACCCACACTACCAGGGAAATGTTGATCTTCACAGAAGAAGATAATAAGCCAGTCAAGAATGCAAACGGCGTGGCTAACTGAATATACCAATAAGTGCAAGCCAGATGTGATGGAATAACTTAGCAACACCCAGGAGCGATCCTTGAAGGGTGTTTGCATCAACGATAGTTGAACAAGATAACGTGACAGAAACACAAGGGTTGAAACTAACACCCAGTTTAGACATAAGTTGTTAGGAGACGGACTGACAATCCTAAGGGGCATCCCATGAAAGGAAACGTGATGCAACGACCTTGTCATGGAGCCCAATATGACATCCAAACCATATAATGTTGTATAAAGAAGTAAACGTGTGTGAACGGCCTACAATGAGCAGAGCTCGAGGCAGTAGGGCTACTAAGCCACAAGTAAATGTGTTATGTAATTTGGGTCGATTGTAGAAGTATATGTTATACAAGTAAATAGAGCGGTGAACGAACCACTGCTTTAGAGTGAGGATACCTATCGATATTGTGAGACCGCAACAGCGGTAGTTATGTGAATCAAGTTCAAGAAATATGTTAAGGATGGATGATATTATTATTTGAGAGCAGTTAGTTTAGTAGCATGTATGTATAAAGTGAAGCACCGAGCTGAATAATGCTGGCTTGTGGCTCGAATGATCAAGGCTCAAGGAGCATACAGTAGTCATCCAAATGAATGACGAACCATAATACGAATAATGTAAGTATAGGTGTGAAAGTTAATGTGACAGTAAATACCATGTAAGTTATTGTTATGCAATGAGTAAGAGCACGGTTCGCAGCAAGCGACCGTTGTATAAGTATTATTGAATAATAAGGTGGCAGATAAGACCAGTTATGAGTTAAACTCAGTGGAGATGCAAGGTAAGTGATGTTAAACAGACTGGGCAATAAGCCAGTGGTAGGTACTATGTGATGAGGAACTCAGTGTGAATTCCATGGCGAATCGCATAAGAGATTTATTGTCAAGAGTTTACGCCTCTGCACTCTGTATGACTGAGTGTTTTGGTATTGCGTTTGAACAGTAATGATCGAGTGCGATGGAAGGGGTTTTGGAAATGTTAATTGTGGTGGAAACAGAAAACGGCATATAACGCCATAGTGATTGATGCAAAGACATACCATGAAAGGGTACTTGTACAGAACCAAATGTGGAGGCATGATTAACAGTAAGTGACTACAGTAGCACTAACTGCCAAATATCGGTATGGAATATACCCCAAATGTTGGAAATAGCTGAGAGAGCACTACACACTAGGTAGTAGCTCAATCTCAACCGACAGTAAGTCGGAAGGGAACAAGTCAATCATTGTGAAATACGTAGTAGTTTACACATAAGTTATTAGAGAAGTGGATGGAAGTTTTGTAACTCACCGAGTTCGCTAACGGTAAGAGATACCACGCGTCGGTTGAGAAACCATTGTTACCAAGATGAAGGTGACAATTGGGGATGTACAATACAGTAAGAATAACAAATGGGGCAAATTAAGCTCTACAGTTATTAGAGTTTCGCAGCAGAAACTAGTGAGCCAGAGATTCAAGTGTTGAATGTACATGGTGAACATGAGTGAATGGCTAATTATTAATGCCTAGAAGCCTCACAGGCCAGAACCGAAACCAGTTAAGAGTTTAAGCAAACTCCAATGAGAATTCTTGGTTTAGGAACTAAACCGCCAATATGGTTAAGATCCTCTAATCAGATGCATTGTATAATAGACCGCGTGGAAGAGTTAAAACACTTCACGACGGCAGAACATTTTAAGCCAATGTTTAGTGATTGATTACGTGGGCGTAATCCCTTTTAAGGGGGGTAGAGCGCAAAACCACTTAGTGTGTATTACCGTACAAGTGTGTGTGACTTATGTTGTGCATAGCATAAAATAATTTGTTTTGATGATTGGTGTGTGTGTTACGTACACATACACATTCATTCATGGTTTAATTGTGTAATTGCGCACAGAAGATGTGAATACCATTGTGATAAGTGTGTTGATTTGTTAACAGTTGTGTGTGATGGTACAAGTGTGGGGAGTAGAGAAACTCCCGGGGAACAAAAGCCGCGACAGTGTATAAATGTGAAACTGTGTGTTGTATTTTGATAAAATATATGTGTATATATATACTATATAGTGATTCATGAAAGGGTATGAAACCGACATAGAACCTAGTGAGAATAAGATTCCCTAGGCAACAGGATTAAAGTGAATGGAGGTAACTGATAGACGGAGTTCTATCCCTTGGAGATGTTATGATCATGATTAGAATGATTAAAAAGATAGAAAATTGGAAATGAGTGATTTATTTGATGCTTGAAAATGAAGTGGGAAGTGGAACTTGATTTGCATGCGATCAAGGGAAGCCGAACACAAAGTGGGGTGGAAGGATAGTTCAACACTGATGCTGATCACATCAGGGTTGGATGATTCTTGAAGCTCCCCTTAAGTGGTCACAATTAACCACGCTAAGAAAAGAAGCGAAGAGCATAAGTTGGACTTGGAGTTGTGTTGTGTTTTCAAAAGGATTTTCAATTGGTGTTTTCAAAACAATCGATTAATATTTGAATAAAGGATTCTCTTATACTTAACCTAGTAAAGAATATTTTTGTAGTACTTGCTCACGAGCTGAGGACGTATGAGCCTTTGTCTTCGGACCGGCGACATGAGAAGTACATATGTTAAAAAATTAAGTGAATGTTTTGATCTCCCAAAGGAACGAGGACCAGAAGGTGTCCATCGCGACCGGGTTCTGCGGGATCACAGTGTATATAAAAGATATTTTTGATTGTTATACATGCTATGACATGTTGTGTGGTATGTGTAATAAATATTATCTTGACCTTGAGTTCCAAAAGTGTATGTTATCAAGACCTATGAGTCTAAATGTTGTTGTGTTACATAGACCTACGTGTCTAAAGGCTGTTATGTTATCAAGACCTATGTGTCTAAATGTTGTTATGTTACCCAAGACCAGAGAGTCTAAGGGTTGTTATGTATGTGCAAATATTGTTAAGATACCCGGACCATTGAGTCCGAGGTTATCATGTGAGTATGTTATGTTATGTATGGATGTGAATGTGTTACCCGGACCATTAAGTCCGAGGGTGTGATGTAAAGTGTGTTTGGTTATGGAAGTTTTATTTTTATAAGTAATCCCCGTATTCTAATCCAATGATGTGTGGGATGTGTGAACTTCGAGGACGAAGTTCTTTTTAAGGGGGGTAGATTGAAATACCCCAAACCTTGATATGTTGTTTAAATGTTAAAACATGGTATTTAAAGGCTAAAAAGTGCCTTAGAAACATCAGTGGACAATTTAAACGGTAGTAAAGCACAATAAAGCACTAAGACACAGCTTGAGCAAAAACATGCTCTAAGCTTGGAGTGAACTTGGTTGGGACCCAAAGGACCTACCAAGACTTGGTAATATTAAATTATGATTTAATAAGGCTAATTAAGTCCTTAGGAAACTTTGTAGACAGTAAAACCAAACAAAACACAAGAAAATACCTTAAAGTCAATAAGAGCAAAAATGTGCTCTAAGCTTGGGATAAATTTGTATAAGACCTAAAGGTCATACCTATACCTTATAAATATGTTAATGAACATATTAAACCAATTACCATATGAAATACCCCGGATCTAAAATGGCGATTAAATTACTCTAATATGATTATAAAAGGCCTAATGGTGCCTAAAGAGTATTGGTAAAAAGAATAAAACCAAAAGAAAAGAGAAAACGCTTGAAAAGCGAAAAATGCTAAAATGCGCGTTAAATGAGTATAAGAGATATATGATCTCGAGAGGGTCCGAGATGGATTCCTAAGGCTTAGTTAGGCCTAATTAGTATACGGGAATGATTCCCGAAGAAAACGGATCCAAATAATGGATTAAAACGCTAACGGAGTTTTAAAGCACGTTTTTCGAGAAAAACCGAAAACGTGACTTTAAGTGGTCAAATGGACCCGTAAAAATTATAGTTGATTAAACAACTATAATTAAGTATTAATGGAAGTTTAATAACCATTAAAAATGAAGAAACGAGAAAAATCCGAAAAACGGGCCCGGTTAGTGAATAGTGCCAAACCGGGTAAAATAACAAGCGTTTTCTGTAAGAAAACGAAAAATGCTCCAGCTTACTAATATAGTGGGGGCCGGTTTTATTAAATAAGAAGCCTCCCCCTCTCATGTTTATTAGTTAGCAAATAAAGAAAGAAAGAAAGTAAAGGAGGAGAGAGAAAAGTAAAAAGTAAAAAAACATAAAAGTATTCTCTCACTCTCTTTCCTCTCACTTTCCCTCCTTCTTCTTTTCTTTCTCCTTCTCCACGATTCCCTTCCTCCCTCTTTGGTGCTGTGCGACATGGAAGCTCCAAACATGGCTTCTCCACCTTCTTCTCCTTGCCCAAGCTTCATCCTTGCTCCGAATTGAAAAATAATTGTATATTTGAACTCCTCTCATCAAACCCTACACTTCCCTCTTTTCAAAACTCAAAAAGGTTGAGTTTCATTTTCATGGGTGTTGCCCATTTGAGGAGAAAAGCACATAATCTTGAAGCTTGAAGCTTCCCCTTTCTAGCAAGGTAAAAATATCCATGAAAAAGTCATGTTTCTCCATTTTCTCACCTTGGCCGATTTTGGCTTTTGGTAATGACTAGCTTTTTTTCCTTGTTTGAGATATTCTCCAAGCTTTAATGGTGGTGGGAATCCTCTTAAGATTCAAGAGTTGAAACCATTCAAGAAATTCTAAAGGTAAAACCTAATTTGGTGCTTTAAGCATCCTTGTGAATTTTGGTTTATTTGGTGAGCCTAGGGAGCTCCTTGGTGCTTATTTTGCAATTTGAATGTGGCTAGAGAAATGGGCAAATGAATTGCCTTGGCCGATTTTGAAGGAAGAAGAGGGGAGAAGAGGAGAAGAGAAATGAAAGGAAACTTAAGAAAATTTAAGGTAAGAAACCTATCTTAGTGGTATCCTATATGTATTAGGATTTGGGAAGGGTTAATAAAATGAATGAACCCCACTTGAGTGTGGTGATAAGGTGCTTGCTTAGAAATAATGCAAGTGAGAAAGCCTTTGTGAGTTAATGCTTGTTTTGGGAGCTATGTATATGATGAATTATGCTTTATGGTGCTTAATGAGTTTTGCCAGATTAATGAGGAAAATATTGAGTGCTGATAGAACCCTTGTGGTTTGGCTAGTTTTAGGATGATTTAAATGGTGGTATGAGTTTTGGGCAATGTTGGAGAAGTAGCCAAGTTATGGCAAAATTTATGTGGAAACCTAAGTGGTTTAAGTGATGTTTTGTGTGGAGAATGACCTAGGGTTAGCTAGGTGTTGTTGGAGTTTGAATTGGGTAAATGATCACCCAAGAATATGAGAGGATGATTGTGGTGAGATGTGCAAAAATCTGTAGCAAAAGAGGTTGTGTAAGTGCCTTAGGAGTTTTTAGAAAACAAAGAAGATTTTAGGCTTTAAGAGTGAGTCTTGGAACTTGGTATTAGGTGTGCACTATCATGGAAGTTTTGGAATGGTTAAATGAAGAGAGAACAATAATGCAAGTGTCAAGAGAGGTTAGGAAATGCACAAGTGTGCATTAGTGCAAAAGGGAGAATGCAAAATGTGTGAACTTGAGCAAGAGTTTGAGTAAGGTTTGAGCCTATGATTTGAAGAGTTTTAGAGCATGTTTTAAGGTGATTAAATATGTGGAAAACTTGTGGAAAGTTTATGGAAAGATTAAGGGTGGATTAAGGATTGAATTGGGGTTGAAAAATGATGTTTGTTGCAGGTTTTAGCAGGGTCCGGGACCTAGTCCATGGACAAGGACCCGGGCCACCCCATTTATTTAGGCCGAGAGTGCAAGCCGTGTTTGGTCCGGGACTTGGGATAGGGACAAGGTCCCGGACCAGTGTTGAAATTCCACCGAGAGTTGTGATGAGTATTGGTCCGGGACTTAGGGTAAGGACCAAGTCCCGGACCACCCCCAGAATTGCCCCGTGAGTGTTTTAAAGGTTGTAAATGATGGGGGTTTGAATGTTAATGATGTTATAAGATGTTAAGGCCTTGTTTGGTAACATGTAAAGGCCCTAAGAAGTGTTAGAAGTGTTTGAGAAGTGAGAACTCAAATTAACAAGAGTGAAACCGAGATAATGGGATAACGGGGTAAATACGGGAATAGCATTTTATTATGTACCGTATGAGTTTAGTGTTAACAATAATGTTGAAACATTATCAGAGAACCGTGCGTGACCCGAGCTTGGGGAGATGACACGATAAAAGTAAAATCCCGGAGAAAGGTATGATTTTCTCATGCCCCGTATGCTAACCGAGTTACTCTGATTTGTGTGTTTGTGTGCCGGCTTAATCAAGATTAAAGCATGAAAATAATCCCTTGTTTGATTATGCATGCATTGTAGTATGTTGTATGAGCTAACATACTTGTATGCCGGTGTGGTCTAACGTAGTGCATAGACCGACTCTTAGTGAGTACTGATTGACTAGAAACCCGTTGAACGGGTAGTCACATAACCAATGGTAATATGCAAACACACACAAGCTATCGATTAAAGTATAACGATAACACAAACATATGAACTCCCTAAAATGTGAGGAGATGTACGGGTTGAGTATATACCGATAACGGTTAGAGAACCTTATTGAAACAATCCACGAAATAAATATGAGTGGAGAGATAAATGAACCTCCATCGAGAGGATTGAAGTTAGTCCAATGATGTGAATATATAAGAAAGGTAAAAGAGACCTAAGGGACTATGTGGTTCCCTTGAGACACGGTCGACCTCCTAAATGAGGATTTTACCCGGTATAAGAAAATATCCGAATGTATAAGTATATGAATGTAAGGGTAACCTTAAGCCTAAGATTACCCGAATTTAAGTAAGGTTCCCAAAGTCATTAGAAACATTGAGAATGATGCTTCTAGACTAATATACATGATATTATTATAACTCCGAGAGAGGAGTGTATGGGAACGAGAGTAGTCCGAGAGTAGTCGGACCTAAGTAAAAGAGATAGGAACTAAGAGAGAGTTCCGTGAGCTAGTTGAACCTTCCCACCATGCTAGACCCAGAGTAGGGTCGAAACCGGGGAAGTAAGACTACGCTAGAGAGCCATGAGTTTTGGCTTAAGTATGTAAAGAGAGTAACAAGCGTGACGTAGGAGACCTGTAGTGTCTCGAGAATCTACAAGAGCTTGAGTATGAATGACCCAAGAGTGGGGTGAGATAATGAGTATAAATAACCCGAGAGAAAGGGGTGAGAATATGTATGAGTAACCCGAGAGAATAGGTAAGTATAAGAATGAGTAGCCCAAGAGAATGGGTGTGTATACGAATAAGTAACCCGAGAGAGCGGGTGAGGTATTGAATAAGTAAACAAGGCATAGTGAGGAATAACCCTCAATGCCTAAGAGTAACCAGTTACCACTAACAACATTGTTATGTTAGTTAGGAATCGTGTTCCGTAATTGGATGTAGATTCCTTGTGTGATATACATATATATTGTATTGCCATGATGCATGTTGTTTGATTAAAATGAACTCCATGTATATCCGACCCAAAGTAGTCGGCGTACCGCGGTTAGCACGCGGTATATGCGAATTTCATGCGCAGCGTAAGCTGACCCCCTAGGGGGAACGTTTTTAGTGTGCAGGTACTTGAAGCTGACCACCGTTCGAGAGAGAAGGACGGGGACAGTTATGAAGCTTGGGTAGTTAGATCGTAATTACTTATGCATTTAAATGAGGTGTAAGTCCGAGTATGTTATCGGCATCCGTATATTGTAGACTCGGTATAGTAAAGAAGTGAAAAGAGTATTGTATTGTATGAAGTACTCGGTTGATCCAGTCCATCAGACCGTTATTGTATGTGAGATAGGCCTGGTTAGCCATATGGGTGGCTAACGGCGTTGTTTCGCCCCTCGTTGTAGTTAGAGTTCCGCTGCGTGAGTAAGAGTAATTGGTGTCAAATTAAGAGGCAATGACGAGATTAACGGTTGGGGTGTTACACCATAGAAAACCAAGCTTGAAAACAAGTTAAAAATAAAATGTGCTTTAAGGAGTCTTAAAGCACATTTTTGAAAAATTGTCTTGTAAATGAGTTTTGAATGGCTAAATGTCCATCATTACTCTTTAATTAACATGTGTACTACTTAGTATCATATTTGGAGGTCTAAATCAATGGGAAATCAAAAATTTCACAACTATGTGCCTTGTTTTTGTGAATAGTAACTATTATAAGCTAGTTTGTAACATATGTTGTTATAAGTAATTAATTGGTCAACTAAGACCAAACTACCCCTAAGTAAATGATGGGGGCCGGTTTTTATTAAGGTGAGTCCACCATGTAAAAAAAACAATTAAAGAAAGGAAGGAAAGGTAAGTAAAAAGAAGAAAGTTACTTTAGTACATAAATATCTTCTAAAAGTAGACTCCAATCTTCATTCTCTCATTTCCTCCACTTCCCACCGTCTTCTACCTCTCTTCTTTCTCTCTTTTACGATTTGCTATAGTACCACACAAGAACTCCATCTTTGAATGCTTGTAACTCCTAGCTCCATGGTCCAAATTCAATTTCAAGACCACCATTCTTCTAGTTGGAGCAAGCTCTATACTTCTCTCTTTTCAAATCTTCAAGAACTCCATTTCGGTGCCATGAAGATTCACCATTGTTGGAGCTTGAACTCACCTTTTCATGCCTTGTCATTCTCTTATGCTTCAAGGTAAGGAAAATCAAAGAAAAACCATGTTTCCTCTCATTTTGGTACATATCCGAAAATTCACCTCACAATGGTGTCTTTACCTTGCTGTTTTAGCTTCATTTGAATCTTCCAAGGGCTAGGAGGAGTCCATCTTGATACTTATTCAAGCTCTCTTCCAATTCCAAGGTAAAACAATTACCTTAA
This sequence comes from Limonium bicolor, assembly GCA_023374045.1. Taxonomy (NCBI): domain Eukaryota; kingdom Viridiplantae; phylum Streptophyta; class Magnoliopsida; order Caryophyllales; family Plumbaginaceae; genus Limonium; species Limonium bicolor. The sequence continues at coordinate 73,315,946 of CM041782.1, read as the reverse complement.
TGTGTTAAGGCAATATATATAACCTAGGGTTTGTAAATGAGTTTAAGCATGAAGCTTGAATGCTCATTGGTGTTACTTGTATATTGATTAGAACATTGACAAGTAACCAAGTCCTCTTGCCAATTTCCAAACAAGGAAGAACAAGAGTGTTCAAGTAAGAAAATCTTGAAGAAAAGAGGTAAATGTGCTAACCAATGTAATTTATTCCTAAGGAAAAGTGAGCTTGTATTGCTTCATAAAATACCTAAGGAGCCAATGGTGAATGACCTAGTAAAATGCTCTCAAGGAAACTATTAAGGGGCATATGTGATGTTGAGTGTATTTGCAGGTTAAGGCAATCTATTATGTGGGAAATTCAGTGTTTAAGGTTTATGCAATTTAAGGGCCTAAGAGCCATGTTATTTAAGGGCCTAAGTGCCAAGCAATTAAGTTTATGCACTATATTGTGATGTAGTGTAAATTTGGTGAAGTTTTGTGAGTGAGAAAGTTCTTGGTGGATTTTAGGTGTTCTTGAATGAAATAAGGTAAAAACCTAAGTGTTGGATGTGAGGATATACAAAAGAAGCTATGGCAAATTTGGAAAATGTATAAGAAGTTCTAAGTGATTTAAACAAGTTTTGGTGAACTAGGAAGCGTTAAAGGTGAACAAGTGTTTTACTAGGAAGAAAACATGTATTAAGGTGATTTAGAGTGATACAAGGATTTAGGTATTATCTTGGGAGTTCTAGGAATTCAATGTGTGTTTTTGAGAATGTATTAAAGTCTTGGAGAAGTTTGTTTAAGGTTTAGGAATGTTGATGTACAAGGAAGAAATGATGTTTAGGTAAGATGTGAAAAAGGAGATTTAGTTAGTAAGAAAAGAAGTTTGAGAGATGATGTCTAGGTGTAGAGGAAACACCTTGGTATAGTGGTCATTATAGGTGAAATACCACTTAGAAATCTTAAGGAGAAAACATTCCAAGTGCTAGGAATTTTGTAAGAAATTTGTGAATGATAAGATGGTTTTGGTGAGTGATTTAAAGAGTTTAGCACATGGCTAAAGGTGTGTTTGATGTGCCAAATGATGTTAGAACACATTAGGAGGCTTAAGGAGAAGTTTGGAGAAATTTTGACAAAGTTTGGACAACTTCTGATGTTGTCCGACCCAGTGGTCCGACCCAGGGTGGGTCGGACACCTGCTAATTCAATCGTTGGAGTTTCTGGAATGGTCCGACCCAGAGGTCTTGGGTCGGACATGGGTCGGACAGGTGTATTCGAAAGACGGTAAAAGTCTCTGGAATGGTCCGACCCAGTTGTGGGTCGGACGGTGGGTCGGACGGCCCAAAGTATGTGAAAAAAAAAACTAAGTGTGGTTTAAGTAGTAAACCCTAGTGAGTTATAATGACAATTTAGAGGGGCAAAAGTTGTATTAAATGTAAAGGTAAAACAAGTTAAAATGTGAAGTTATTTAACTAAGTTAACGGGGATAAGTTATGAGCATTAGACTTTAAACAATCATGTTACCCCGATGTTAATAAAAATACATGTAATGTTATCAGTTGTTCGAGAATTGCACGAGGAACATAAGTGGACGTGATAGAGTGGACTCCGGTGACAGGTATGGTTTTCTTGCAACCTGTGTCCTACCAGATTACACCGGCTTGTATGCCAATGTGTTTTTCTGTATGTTTGCCACGTTGTAAGATAAAACATGTAATGAGTTTACAGTAATTCATTTATGTGGCGTGTTCAACTCCGATACCATTAACCTCGAAAGTGTTAAACCTTAGCTAACTGAGTCTAGGATCACATGAGAGTTCGGTATTCGGATTAAACGACCCAAGCCATGGGACGTTCTAACCACGGCTATGCGTGTGTTAATTGTGTGATATGTGTATGTGAATGTAGGGATCTCCCTTGTATGTTTAACCCAGTTGTAATACTGTATGGTGCGTAGATGTGATAGACTCCATAGTGGGGTTCTAACTAATATCTAAAAGTAAGTATGTACTAACAGTGGTGAGAATCCGGTTAGGCCGGTCGCGCGTTGTTTGGGAGTGGGTATCCTTATTAGCCTTACCCTTCTCTCTGTTATGGTTGTTTCCCTCACGGGTTATGATCTCCCATTAGCTTACTCCAAAGCTTAGCTATTCTAACTTCTGATCGGTTTAGGGGGAACATGTGTTTGTGTGGTGTATTCGGGTCACCAACCCGAGCCATCTTAACTTAAGTTACTCGTCCGACTATTAGGACGGTAATGAGTGTTGTATAACGAGCTTATCATGGGGGTGACATCATTCTCTAGGCTCACCAGTGAATTAACAATGTTTGGGTCGGTTCCTAAGAGGACCGCTCCGTTATATTATGTGTTGTAGTGGTAATGCAATTTCTATTGCGGTGTTGTTATGTGCACGTTGAAACGTGAAAAGTGTTGTTATGTGATGTATGTTATATGTTGTAAGATGTGGAGTATGTGGATCATGGATATGAATCCCAGTTTGTAATAAGAGGCGTTTAAGGATAACCCGATTTATGGGTAAGTGTCGTCTATTAAGGAAGTAGCTCCATTAGAGGAGAAACACTCTAGGGATAATGAATACCATGAGTGACTTATCAAATAAGGATGTATTATCCGTTTGTTGAGCCCATTGAGGCGAAATGTTATGTGTTGTGTGTTTACAGTTGCATGCATGATTTAAATATAATCAACCGCATGCTAAGACGACAATTAGTTGTGCGTGGCCCGGTAGCATGTGGGTTGCGGGATTACCATACCAGCAAAGGTGCTGAGCCCCTTGGGGGCCACCCTTTCTCTTCTTTTCCTGTTTCAGGTAGAAGCAGCTGGAAGCCGTTCGAGAGTAGGACGGGGTAGTCGTTGTACATGGGTAATCATTTAAGTTGTATATACAGTAGGTGTAGTAAGACCGAAATTGTTATCGGGCATTAGTTTGTGAATACTCGGTACAGTTGAAAGGTGTATGTTGTTTCTATTGTTAATGGAAAGGTCAGTAATGTGTAGTCGCTCGGGAATCTAGTCCATCAGACCGGTACAATGTATATGTAATAGCCTTGTTAGCCACGTGGGTGGTTAACGGCGTGTAACACAACGAGTTAAGTAATGTGATGAAGTATATTTTCCGCTGCAGATTGTTGTTATGTGTTTGTTGTTGGATGGGGTGTTACAATCACGTTTAGCGTTCCTCGTGTTTATTATTTACATTTTACTCGGTGTAGTTTGCCTTGGGTTAAAAGTCCATTAGTCTTACTCATCCAAGGTCGCCTTGATTTAGTTACCGATTATATCTCGTCTAAGTTATTTTTGCTACTGATAAGTGTGAAAACATATAGGCTTTTAACGGTTTAATTACCTTATAATCTGCTATAATTTAAGCAATGTTTCCCACTTATTCTGTGTTTTCCTAAGATTGATGTTTTGATATGACTGATGCACTTTATATGTTAAATATAGGAAAACCCAGGGAAATGAAGAGATTTACATCATAAGGATTACAACGCAACAAATGGGGAACAAATCAGGGAAAGAGACACAAAAATTGGTCGTGTCCGGGTCAAATGGCCGGACGCAGAACCGGACGTCTCACGTCCGGATCTGTGTCCGGGTCAACTCAGCCGGACGTGACCCAAACAAGAATTATGTGCCCTGTCCGACCCGGACAGCGATCCGGACATATTCCGAGATTCAGATCCAAAACCGCTGTCTCACGTCGGATCCGGTCCACGATCCGGACATGTTTCGAGTTTCAGATCTAGAGGTTCTGTGTCACGTCCGGACCAGGACACAACCCGGACACAATCCGGACATCACACAGCGATGAAAAATAAAAACGCACTCGTACTGATAATTGCTTTCGGCGCAATTATCAGACGGGCGGCGCAATTATCATACCTCAGCTTATATTAAGCATAGCCATACTCAATTAATGCAGTGGACACCAAACTTCCACCAACGTCTGTCTATTTCCTCAGCCTATTTAAGGAGTCCTTGAGCCTCATTTGAATCGTCCCAGACTCTCAGAGTTAACACTAGTCCTCATCTTCATCCTCTCTACATACCACCCTCTCTTCCACGATAAAACCATCCATCTCCATTCACAAATCTTCTCCGTAAAACATTCACCCTCACTCACAGACAGAACCCTGCTCACTGTGCTTCATTTACCTTGTCCGACCCACGTCGGATCCGGACAGAACGTGTCCGGATTGCGTCCAACCCAAGACAGCCGGACAAGAGTGGAATTTGCAGAATCGTCTCGACGGCTTCTAAAACCAGTTTTTCTTTTTTATGCTAAATCCCTCTATCCTTATGCTGTTTATACTGAGCATTGTTATTTTGTCTATGGCTGAGTAGTCACTTTTAATTTCGGTTTACTATGTATCTCTAGAATAATTATTTCTGAACTTTGTGATTTTTTGCAGTACAATAAAGTTCTTTACCCTTATGAATTCTTAGACTTGTTAATCTGATCAATTAATTGAGTCTATCAGTTTGTAGCTTTAAGTGAGAACTGCGGCTATCAATTGACTACAGGGAAAGAACCGGTTAGTATAGAGATGGTATTCCTCTAAAAAACAATAGCTGACCATTGATCTAGTAGACTATGCTTAAAGCGATTAGTAAACAGTGGATTCATAACGAGAGTTAGGATTCGGTCTTTGCTAATTAGAATTCGTGGAGGGGGAGCGAGACGCGTTTATCCTTATTCTAGGGTTTTATTCAGAATATTGCAGAAATCACATAGGGGAAGAAATGCAATCTAGAGAGAAGTAGTAAACCGGGAATTCCTTTATCAAACAAAACCAAAAACAAATTGTTAACCTGTTATTTATTGTTTAGTGAATCTTTTACAAACATTCACCATCACAAACAAAAACCCCCATTTCCTGTTATTTATAGTTTTCTTGTTTGTGTGAAAGTAGAAATTAAACTAGCTGCTGCCTCCTTGGATTCGATACTCAGGGAATACTCCGAGATTTAAACTTGCTATAATCGACCGGTACACTTGCCGTTAGGTTAAACCCCCAGCACAATTTATCGTTAGGTTTACCCCAACAAGTTTATGGCGCCGTTGCCGGGGAGGCACGGTTGCTTAGTTTAATTTTTATTTATTTGGTATTTAATTTTTGTTTTGTTTTTTCTTTTTAGTATATTCTTGTTTTTGTTTTTATTTATTTTCTTTTCTTTTGTTCATTTCCTTAGCTTTCTGCAATTTGTTTCTTATTTTTGGTTCTAGTATCATTTGGTTTTACCGATTGAGTTTACTTTTACAACTACTTTACTGTCAGTTATCTGATTTTGGTTTATGGTTAAAACTCGTTCTGAAGGAACTCCTGAATTTGATCTGGAACCTGAGATAGAACGAACGATCACAAGAAGAAGTCGGTAGGGACTGGTACTGGAGTCTGCACTTGAACCAGAGGTGTTTCTCAAAAACTCACCAGGGGATACCTTTGTTCAAGAAGAAGAGTATCTTATGGACAGTATCAGCAGGGAGAAAGAAGGATGAACGACTACACTCGTCCGAATGTGGAGGGACTTACATCACCAATAGTAATCCCTGCACTGCCGGAAGGAGTAGAATGGCAATTCAAGACCCATTACGTCACAATGGTCCTCAATGCGCCGCAGTCAGTGGAACAGTCACTGAAGATCCAAATGTTCACCTCACCTCCTTCCTGCGATTGGTTGGAGCTTGTTCAACACCAGCTTCTCAAGAGGTAGCCAGGCTAACTTTGTTTCCTTTTTCACTCAGGGACAGGGCTGCAGAGTGGTTGAACTCCCTATCTCCAAACAGTATCACTTCCTGGACCGAGCTAGCAAACACATTCCTGGCGAAGTACTCCCACCATCTCGCATGCTGACCATGAGAGGTGAGATCACCAACTTCAAGCAATACAGTGGGGAGACTCTTTCAGAGGCTTGGGAGAGATTCAAGGAATTGTTCGGAGAGTACCGCACCACGGTTTGGGAGAGGAAGTCGTGCTACAGTCCTTCTACAAAGATCTTGATCCCAGAGTCGTCTTTTGGTGGATACTTGTGCAGGAGGAAGCCTCATGGAGCTTCCAATCACTAGGATAAAGGATCTGTTGGAAACTCTTTCCAACTCGGCAAACCAGTGGGGAGGTACTAGGGCATCTACAGAGGTTCACCCAAGAAAGACCGCTGGAATCTATGAGGTAGATTCGAACACTCTTTTAGCTGTTAGGATGGATGTCTAAACAATTTGAGAAGATGTGTGCAATGATGAACCCTCAGTCAAGTGCAGCTGTTGTGACCGACTCTTTCTCACAGTGTGAGTATTGTGGTAGAAGTTCCAACATGTGTCAGTGTAGTCCTCAGCAAAATGAAGAGGTAAACTATCTGGGAAATAGGCAAGGGAACTCTACAACAACCAAAACAATCAAGGGTATCAGCAGCAGAGGTTCCAGGGAAATAACTACAGTCAGAGGCCCCCACAGCAGAACACTCAGCATTTTCAGAGACCTCATCAAAATCAGCAATGCAGAACCAGCAGCACAGAAACAGCCAGCTAGTGTGAGTTCAAGTTTGGAGGATATGATACGGGAGTTTATCCTGTCAACCAATAGGAAACTCGAACAGCAAGAGAGCATAAATCATGAGAACATGTAACACCCCAACCGCTAATCCTATGCTTACCGTCTAACCGTCCTATTAATCCTACGAGTTCGCAGCGGAAATTATTACATACTTACTACGGCGGGTGTGAAACAATGCCGCTAACCGCCCATACGGCTAGCTAGGCTACTAATACTTACAGTCACGGTCTGATGAACAATAGTTACCGAGCTACTAAAACCGACTTACCCATTACAAATGCTAAATGCTTACATCAAGGGATCACCGAGTACTTAAGTGTATACAATTACATTTCCATCTCTAAGTTTCCAAAAGAATGAGTTTAGTTACCTACTCATCTATACCAATGCTCCATTCTATCAAAATCCAAAAAGGTGTACCCCATGGTACACCGGCTAATCAAAAACTGTAGCCCTGTACTACTTAGTACACCCATCTCAAATTCATCGTTTACAACCAAAAGAAGATAAAAGAAATGAAAGTAGATCTTCACATCTTCATCAATCTCGAGTACCTGCGTGTAGTAAAAATGGTGCCCCAAGGGGCTCAGCAAAAGCTGCATATGGACTCCGCATATACCGCGTGCTAGCTAGGGCACGCCGACTATTTGACGTCCACTAAACATGCCATTCATTATTCATACATACATGCTCTTCATACAATATACATGCTATACAATTCATTACACAATCAAGGCAACATTACAAGTACACATCTTACTTACCTTCGCAAGGTTAGCCAAATTATGCATCCGGGTTAATCGGAATGCTTTACTCTTTTACTCGTTACTTACTTTTTCTTCTACTTACAAATACTTACTTTCATTTACTTTACTTACTCATTCTTACTTACTTTCTTATACTCAAGTTAAGTCGTCGGGACCTCCGGCCTTGGGGACTACACCGTCCCACATCCGGGATTTACTGACTCACTAATCCGGGATGCTACCCACTTAAGGGATTTGGGCCGCGGACCAGTTTAAGAGTCAGGAATTGGAGCCAACCTCTCGTGACTCCGCATCCTCACGCGTGGCCGAAAACTATATCGGACTTCTACTCATTCCAATTTAATTACCATTTTAAGTTAGGATGGTTAGCTTGTTAGGAATAAGTTAGAAGTCCAAACACAATAAATAACGGTCACGGTACAATACAACATACATACACACATTCATATCATCCATACATTTCATGAAGTATACAAACTAAGAATTAAAGAAAATATACAACATCATACAACACTACATATTCACAAGTATGCATATTAACTCCGATTCGTGCATTTATCTTATTTGGTGATCAATTAGCACACAACACACGAATCAGAGTAACCAAGATAGCATACGGGGCATGAGGAATCCATACCGTTCACCATTGTACGTAATTCCAAACGTCCTTCGATGTCACAACCAAGTCCTATTACATACATACAATTGAATGATCAATTACCTATCATCAACTTAACTCCTACTTACTATGTCCTTACATTTCTTACACTTATACTTTACTTACTTATTTTTCCTTACTTAAGTTTCTATCTTCTTACTTAAGGTTTGCATGCTTACACACATATACATATACATATATGTATGGGTATACATATACATATATATATACAATTACTATTAAATTAAATTTTTTTTTTTGTCAGGACCGGACTTGCGACGACCCTGGCAAGTCCGGTCCATTCCAGTAGGTTTCATCCGGAAATTTTTTTGGTCCGACCGGACTTGCATGTCCGGTCGCAAGTCCGGTCGATTCCAGTAACATTTTATGGAAAATTTTTCTGCTCGACCGGACTTGCAAGTCCGGTCGCAAGTCCGGTCGATTCCAGTAGCATTCTGACGGGAAATTTTCTGCTCGACCGGACTTGCAAGTCCGGTCGCAAGTCCGGTCGATTCCAGTAGCATACTGACGGGAAAATTTTCTGCTCGACCGGACTTGCAAGTCCGGTCGCAAGTCCGGTCGATCCCAGTATTTGCATTTTAATTTCTGTTTTCAGTCCTCTCTTTCACCCATTACTTCCCCATTGTTCCTACACTTAATCCTACATGTTTTAAAACACCATTTAAACCTCCTAGTACACCCTAGTTCATTTCCTAACTCCTTACACAATTTCTATACCCATTCACTCATCTAATTTTCTAAGTTTCAACTCACACTTTCACTAGTTGTTTCCCTAGTTGTGTTTGCTACAGATTTTAGCACTAACACTCTCCATCTACCACTCCCTCTTCTAATGTCATTTCTAACACTCCTAACACATTACAATTACATTAACTATCTCTCTCAACTTACCCTCTATCTTCCTTAATCAAAATCTGTTACACACTCACATTATTCACCTAGTTTTAATTCTCTAAGTGTTCTAATCCTAGGCAAATTTTGCCATAGCCTCCCCTATAATTTTATACTCTCACCACATATTCTAGTTCCCATTTCAACACTTATTCCACCTGTTACAATAGACATCAAAATACAAACTCCCATACACAAATACTAATACCAAACAACACTAAAATTCCTGCACTCACACATTCGATTCCCAATCTGTTTGACAGTTTTTAAAATGTCTTTTTAAGGCTTCCAAATACTTATACTCTCTTATACATTATACTACTAATGCATTACCATTTACAATACATATTTTTACTTCTAAAAATCTGTTACATACTCATTTACAAGACTACACAAGGACAAGTATATTACCTTGTTATTTCACAAGCTTCTTCTTTTTCTCCTTCCTCTTTCTCTACCGGTTTGAAGTCTCAATCCACTAACACTACAACCATTCACATACACCATTCAATACTATGAACTAACCCTAACCATTAATCAAGTTTTATCTAGGTTTTAGGGTTTAGAGAATTTATTACCTTCCAAGAGCACAAGAGCTGTTTGGGATAGCTCAAGAACAAGATTTCTCACACCACCACAATGCCAAAATCGGCTGGACATACAAGAGACCAAACAAGGTTTAGTCTAAATTTTCGTTTTGCCATTTAGGCTAGAAAAAGATGGAGTTTTTGAAGATATTTTTACCTTAGAAGAACAAGGAGAACAAGGACCTTCTAATGGTGGTGTTGAAGCTTCAAATGGGGAATACCCTCAAAATCGAAAATGCTTGTTTTTAGATTTTGGAAAGATGAAAATGTAGCTCTTGAGGAGAGGATTACAATGGTGTAATTTTTATAATTTTTGGAAGAGTATTGAGGAGTTACAAAGGAGAGAAGGTGAGTTTTGTGGGGGTTCTCTCAAGCAGCCATGGAAATCGCATGGAGGTAGAAGAAAGGAAGAAAAGAGAGGGTGAGGGTGCTGTTGCTTCACGTGAGAGAGGGGTAGTAGAATGGAGGAGAGAGAGAGAGAAAGTAGAAAGTAGTAGTTTTATTGTTTTTGTTGTTTTGTGAGTAAGGAGGAGTAAAGAGAGAGTGTGAGGAGGGGCCAAAATCGGACAGCCCACACACACAATAACACTCTTACTTTTTATTTTCAAAGTGGACACATAGGTTTGTGTTATTTATATTTCTACCCACAACTTCCCGTTTTGACAGTTTTTACTAATCTCTCGTTTTATTGATTTTATTGGTCCTACAGCTTCACTAATATTTATTAATGATCATTTAGTTGACCAAAACTATTACGAGTCTATTTGACCCGCTTAAGGACACGTTTTCCCGGTTACCTCGAAAAACGTGCTTTAAGGTTCGGTAATGTTTTTAAACCGTTTTAAAGGTCCGTTTTCTTCGGGATTTGTTCCCTCATAATTATTTACACTTAATTAAGCTTCTAAATTACTTATTAGCCTAATTAATCACTATTTTTAATTACGGGGTATTTCAGAACAAGACATTCATCTTGGAGCAGAAAGCCTTCAACAAACATCTTGAGACTCAGATTGCCCAGCTGAATGAAATTTTTCTGATAGACCTGCAGGGGCTCTACCTAGCCAGCCAGAGAAGAATCCTCGCGAATATGCTAAAGCAGTGACTTTGAGGAGTGGCAAGCAGCTTGATCCCTCAATCCCTGAGGCTGAGAGCACTCCGGCTGAAAAAGACAAAGTTATTGGTAAAGAGGTAGAAATCATCAAAGGACCAGAGTCAGAAAATACTCCAGTCGATAATAGTGCACAGAAAGATAGTGAGCTGACCGGCGAAGTTGTCCAGTCTTCTAGATCATCACGACGAGTGGTCCCTGAGCTCCCAGTACCATTCCCAAATCGATTGAAAAAGAGAGACCTCGACGAGCAGTTTGGTAAGTTTCTTAGCATCTTTAAGAAACTAACAATTAATATTCCCTTTTCAGATGCTTTGACGCAGATGCCCATCTATGCGAAGTTCTTGAAGGACATTCTTTCAAATAGAAGGTCATTAGTTGAGAAGGAGACTGTGCAATTGACAGAAAAAGTTTCTGCAGTGCTTAGCAAGAACCTTCCACCGAAGCTCGACGATCCTGGCTTACCAATCATTCCATGCTCAATAGGTAATGTCGATTGTGGTAAGGGTCTCTGTGATTTGGGAGCTAGCATTAATTTGATGCCTTTATCCATGTATCTTAAGCTTGGATTAGGAGAGTGTAATCCTACTCGCATTACTTTACAATTAGCAGATAGATCCATTATCTTTCCAAAGGTGTGGTTAGAGATTTGGTTGTTTCTGTTGGTACTTTTGTTTTCCCGCTGATTTTGTGATTCTAGATATGGAGGAAGACAAGGAAGTACCCTTAATTCTTGGACGCCCTTTCATGCGAACAGCTAGGACCCTCATTGATGTTGAGGGTGGTAAGATTATTTGAGAATACATGATGAGCAGCTAGTTTTTGACATGTCCAAAGTTACTAAACATCCTTCTGACGTACATGCCTGTTTTAGTCTAGATGCTATTGATTCTTTGATGCAGGAATATATTTTTGGTGCAGCTGAATTAGATGAGTTAGAAAAGTGTTTAATTAATTCTTTTGATGGAGCTCATGAGGATCCAGAGATTGCTGAGGTTGCATTCCATCTATCAGCTGGTAGGCCGTTTCGCAGGGGTGTTCATATGGAGAAGGAGAGATTAGAGCGAGAACCTAAGGAGTTGATTCCTTCCATCAAAGCACCACCCACCTTAGAGCTGAAACCTCTTCCTAGTCATTTAAAATATGTCTTTTTAGTTGAGCCCTCTGGTTTACCTGTTATTATCTCTGCAGATCTAACACATTCGCAGGAGGAGCAACTTTTGCAGGTACTCAGGAAGAATAAGGAAGCAATTGGATGGTCTGTTGTTGATATCAAGGGGATATCAGGAAATTTCTGTACCCACCGCATTCACTTGGAGGAAAACTGCAAGCCAATGGTTCAACCTCAACGACGTTTGAATCCTAACATGAAAGAAGTGGTGAAGAACGAGGTAATCAAACTTTTGGATGCAGGTATCATCTATGCTATTTCAGATAGTGAATGGGTGAGTCCTACACAGGTTGTACCAAAGAAAGGGGGATTTACTGTCATCCCCAATGAAAAAGGTGAACTAGTCCCTCAAAGGACTATTACAGGGCATAGGGTATGTATTGATTACAGGAAATTAAATGCTGCAACTAGGAAAGACCACTTTCCTCTTCCTTTCATTGACCAAATGTTGGAAAGGCTTTCAGGGCATAAGTATTATTGTTTCTTGGATGGTTATTCTGGTTATTTTCAAATTCCTATTGCCATAGAGGACCAGGAGAAGACCACGTTTACATGCCCCTATGGAACATATGCCTACCGACACATGCCTTTTGGATTGTGCAATGCGCCAGCTACCTTCCAGCGATGCATGACTGCCATATTCTCTGATTATCTTGAGAAATGTATCGAGGTATTTATGGATGATTTCTCTGTGTTTGGACTAACGTTTGATTCATGTTTAGAAAATTTAGATCAAATTCTAGCCAGGTGCAGAGAGACTCATCTAGTACTGAACTGGGAGAAGTGCCACTTCATGGTGCAAGAGGGCATTGTGTTGGGTCACAAGATATCAAGCAAAGGTATTGAGGTCGATAAAGCCAAAATTGAGGTCATTGAGAAGTTACCACCACCAGCCTCAGTAAAAGATGTTAGAAGCTTCCTAGGTCATGCAGGGTTCTATAGAAGATTCATAAAGGACTTTTCGAAAATCTCAAAACCTCTGTGTGATTTACTAATGAAAGATGATGCAAAGTTTGAGTTTACGCAGGTCTGTCTTGACGCATTCAACACAATAAAGGAAAAGTTGGTGACTGCCCCTGTAGTTATTGCTCCTGATTGGTCCTTACCCTTCGAGATCATGTGTGATGCGAGTGACTTTGCTGTGGGAGCGGTCCTCGGTCAAAGGCACGAGAAGGTACTGCGAGTTGTTTATTATGCCAGCAAGACACTCAATGACGCCCAGAAAAAACTATGCACCACAGAAAAGGAGTTGTTGGCCATTGCCTTTGCTTGTGACAAGTTCAGACCATATATCATCGTGAGCAAAGTCATCATACATACTGATCATTCTGCTTTAAGATATTTGTTCCAGAAAGCTGATGCTAAGCCCCGGTTGATCAGATGGATCCTACTCTTACAGGAGTTTGACATTGAGGTGAGAGACAAGCCCGGAGTGCAGAACGGAGTTGCTGATCATTTATCACGGATGCAAGTTCCAGATAACGGTATACCAATTAATGAATATTTTCCTCATGAACTAGTGTATGCAATTGGTTTTAAGGAGGACCCTTGGTATGCCGATATTGCGAATTACCTTGCTAAGCAGATTTTACCACAAGAAATGTCGTATCAGCAGCGGAAGAAATTCTTTTCTACTGTTAAGCAGTACCGGTGGGATGATCCATTCTTATTCAAGGTGTGTGGTGATGGAATTATTCGTCGGTGTGTTCCAGAGACTGAGATTCGTGACATCCTCATCCACTGTCATTAAAGAGAAGCTGGAGGACACTTCGGGCCAGCCAAGACAGCAGCTAAGGTATTGGAGGCAGGTTTCTTTTGGAAGACGCTACATAAAGACTGCCATGCATTTGTGTCCACATGTGATAGCTGTCAGCGCCAAGGTAACCTTTCACATAAGCTTGAGATGCCTTTGAATTACATCTTGGAGGTTGAACCATTCGATCTATGGGGGATTGACTTCATGGGGCCATTTCCTTCTTCACATTCGAACCTCTATATTTTGGTAGCTGTAGATTATGTGACTAAATGGGCTGAAGCAGTGGCTGCATCTACTAATGATGCAAAGGTTGTGCTGAGATTTTTGAAGAAAAACATTTTCACTAGGTTTGGTGTACCACGGGCAATCATAAGTGATGGAGGATCTCACTTTTGTAACAAGCAGCAGTTTGAAGCCTTGCTGCAAAAGTATGGAGTGAGACATAAGGTATCCTTACCCTATCATCCACAGACCAATGGGCAAGCTGAGGATAACTAACAGGGAGATTAAGTGGATTCTACAGAAATCTGTTAGTTCATCCCGTAAGGATTGGTCTATGAAATTGGATGATGCCTTGTGGGCCTACCGGACAGCTTATAAGACACCTTTGGGAATGTCTCCTTACAAGTTGGTATTTGGAAAAGCATGTCATCTTCCGGTGGAACTGGAACATAAATCTTTTGGGCACTTAAAGTTCTGAATTGTGATCTTCAGAAGGCCGGTGAGGAAAGGAAACTACAGTTGTGTGAACTGGATGAATTCAGAGAAGAGGCCTATGAAAATGCCAAGATTTACAAGGAACGGACTAAGAGATGGCATGATAAATTGCTTGTGAAACGAGAATTTCAAATTGGTGACCGAGTGCTAATGTTCAATTCAAGACTGAAACTATTTCCGGGGAAGCTGAAATCTCGCTGGTCCGGTCCATTCACAGTTACAGATGTTTCCCCTTATGGAGTCATTGGTGTGGTCAACGAGAAAGGGGAAGCATTCAAGGTTAATGGATCACAGCTGAAGTTGTACCAAGGGAGCGATGTTGATATGGTTCATTCAACACTTTGGCTCCGGGATCCTGACTCTTCAAACTAATGCACCAAGGTCTAGCCAAAGACCGAAAAGACGGGCAGCTTGGTGGGAGGCAGCCCACCAGTATATAAACTTCTCTCTATTTTCTTTTTACACTTTCCTTTTACCTGCTATACTTTACTTTTAATCTATTGAGAGTTTTTATAATTTTTAGCATGAGCCCCGACTCCCCGATTTTAATAAATAAACTCTGCCTGGTTCCACTTGAGTTCTTCTGGTTTGACAGATTTAATCTTTCAGGTACTTCATTCTAATGCTACACTGAACTCAAGTGTGAGGAAATATCATGGCAATGTTCATCACGGATCAGGGGGTCCCTTAACACTCTTGCTATTTCATTTCTACATTTCTTGTGTTTGTTTTATTTAATTATTTTTGGAAATGTTTTTATATTTAAAATAATGAGGTGTTTTAGATTAATGGTTTTTAATTTAATAATATTTATATATATATATATATAATATATATATATATAAAAAAAAATTAAAAAAAAAGTTTTCAACGTGTCCGGCTAAATCCAGCCGGACGCAAATCCGGACATGTGACGTCCGGTTCTGCGTCCGGCTAAGTTGATCCGGACATGAAAAAAAAAAAAAGTTTTCAACGTGTCCGGCTAAATCCAGCCGGACGCAAATCCGGACATGTGACGTCCGGTTCTGCGTCCGGCTAAGTTGATCCGGACATGTAAAAAAAAAAAATTTCAACTTGTCGGCTAAATCCAGCCGGACGCAAATCCGGACATGAGACGTCCGGTTTGCGTCCGGCCAGGTTGATCCGGACACACACACAAAAAAAAAAAATGCGATTGTTTTCTAGGTTAATGTTCTACTGTTTATTGTTATTATTTGCCATGTTTGGATGTTTTAATGCCTTGGTTCTCATTGAACAACTATGTGCCAGAATATGTTCAAATAGAACATGCTGCTCGATCGGTTTCGGGTATTGGTGCATTATTTGCTTTCTTTTCTTGCTTTTTAGGTTTCTCCTGCATTTGTTTATCGATTAGAAACTCGCAACTTTTGCTCTGGACGACACGCATACTGTCTGTGACTCATGAGGAATATCTCGACCCCTAACAAACTTCAAGTGTGAGGAAGAACATCTTCCTCAATCTATAACACCAGGGGAGTCTCAGTTCCTAATTTTACTTATTGATGTTCCACCTTTCTTGCGTTGAGGGTTATTTATTGCTTATGCATCTATTATGAGTATAGCATGTTTTGAAAGATCTTTTCACTGCTTTTCTATGAACAATGAGGACATTGCTCCTCTTAAGTGTGAGGAAGGAAAGACCTTTCCTTGAAAACATGCTAGTTGTTCTTTAATGCCACACTTGCTTTTTGCTGCTCTAATGACTGTGCACACCAATAAAAAAAAATTAATTACAGGAGCATTTGAAATTAAACAAGTGACAACCGTAAGAATCGTTTTGCTTGATGAGGTTTGATAAATAATTTTATTTAAAAAATACTCTATTTTCACTGAAACCAGGTGGATTAGCTAGTTGTGGAAACCAGATTATTTTAGCTTGGGATTTTGAAAATGAAGTGAATGTTTGGAATGAAAAGGATAAGGCAAGGTACTCCACTGATCAAAAATTCTTTCCTAGCAATAGCAGGCCTCGTCTATCCGGTTATTAAGTCTTAAGGGTGCCTTAACACCTATCTACCTAAGGTCTCGGGATCTGGGATAGTTGGTCCAACACCATCTCAAGGATAGAGAGAAAAGTCTGGGTTACGGAATAACTCTGCAAGATCTCAAATATTAGTTTGTTTTATACATAACTCTTGAAGATAAATGCTTTCGCTTACAAAGGAGATAATTGCAGTTAAAATTTTTGATCATGAGTGCGTGGTGTTGAAAGGTATTGCGGGAAAGGCATTACTTCACACCCCTTGTCATCCAAAGGTTAGAGGAATGAAAATTGGTGGAAAGTCCCAAGCTAAACTAACTTGTTTCTACAATCTAGTTTCTCTATGCTTTTACAAAATTGTTCTTCTTTCACTGTTTGTGAAAACCTACCTCTAAAGAGCAAGATTATTCTTTCATTTGTCACTTTGCTTGATTTCCCTCTGCATCTTTTTAATCTTGAGATTATGTGACGGGTTTTAGAGATATTCTTATTCTTTAATTGCTTGAGGACAAGCAAAAGCTGAAGTGTGAGGAAGTTGATAAGTGTGAAACATATAGGCTTTTAAAGGTTTAATTACCTTATAATCTGCTATAATTTAAGCAATGTTTCCCACTTATTCTGTGTTTTTCCTAAGATTGATGTTTTGATATGAACTGATGCACTTTATATGTTAAATATAGGAAAAACCCAGGGAAATGAAGATTTTACATCATAAGGATTACAACGCAACAAACGGGGAACAAATCAGGGAAAGAGACACAAAAATTGGTCGTGTCCGGGTCAAACTGGCCGGACGCAGAACCGGACGTCTCACGTCCGGATCTGTGTCCGGGTCAACTCAGCCGGACGTGACCCAAACGAGAATTATGTGCCCTGTCCGGATCCGGACAGCGATCCGGACATATTCCGAGATTCAGATCCAAAACCGCTGTCTCACGTCCGGATCCGGACACGATCCGGACATGTTTCGAGTTCAGATCTAGAGGTTCTGTGTCACGTCCGGACCAGGACACAACCCGGACACAATCCGGACATCACACAGCGATGAAAAATAAAAACGCACTCGTACTGATAATTGCTTTCGGCCGCAATTATCAGACGGGCGGCGCAATTATCATACCTCAGCTTATATTAAGCAGAAGCCATACTCAATTAATGCAGTGGACACCAAACTTCCACCAACGTCTGTCTATTTCCTCAGCCTATTTAAGGAGTCCTTGAGCCTTCATTTGAAATCGTCCCAGACTCTCAGAGTCTAATCCTCTCTTCATCCTCTCTACATACCACCCTCTCTTCCACGATAAAACCATCCATCTCCATTCACAAATCTTTCTCCGTAAACATTCACCCTCACTCACAGACAGAACCCTGCTCACTGTGCTTCATTTACCCTTGTCCGACCCACGTCCGGATCCAGACAGAACGTGTCCGGATTGCGTCCAACCCAAGACAGCCGGACAAGAGTGGAATTTGCAGAATCGTCTCGACGGCTTCTAAAACCAGTTTTTCTGCTAAATCCCTCTATCCTTATGCTGTTTATACTGAGCATTGTTATTTTGTCTATGGCTGAGTAGTGCTTTTAATTTCGGTTTACTATGTATCTCTAGAATAATTATTTCTGAACCTTTGTGATTTTTTGCAGTACAATAAAGTTCTTTACCCTTATGAATTCTTAGACTTGTTAATCTGATCAATTAATTGAGTCTATCAGTTTGTTAGCTTATAAGTGAGAACTGCGGCTATCAATTGACTACAGGGAAAGAACCGGTTAGTATAGAGATGGTAATTCCTCTAAAAACACTAGCTGACCATTGATCTAGACTATGCTTAAAGCGATTAGTAAACAGTGGATTCATAACGAGAGTTAGGATTCGGTCTTTGCTAATTAGAATTCGTGGGAGGGGGAGAGACCGAATACGAGTTATCCTTATTCTAGGGTTTTATTCAGAATATTGCAGAAATCACATAGGGGAAGAAATTGCAATCTAGAGAGAAGTAGTAAACCGGAATTTCCTTTATCAAACAAAACCAAAAACAAATTGTTACCTGTTATTTATTGTTTAGTGAACTCTTTTACAAACATTCACCATCACAAACAAAAACCCCCAATTTCCTGTTATTTATAGTTTTCCTTGTTTTGTGTGAAAGTAGAAATTAAACTAGCTGCTGCCTCCTTGGATTCGATACTCAGGGAATACTCCGAGATTAAAACTTGCTATAATCGACCGGTACACTTGCCGTTAGGTTAAACCCCCAGCACAATTTACCGTTAGGTTTTACCCCAACAGCTACGTTATAAATCCTTCCAGATGTTCCTCTTTGATCCTTTGATTATAAC
The DNA here is from genome assembly GCA_023374045.1 of Limonium bicolor. Taxonomy (NCBI): domain Eukaryota; kingdom Viridiplantae; phylum Streptophyta; class Magnoliopsida; order Caryophyllales; family Plumbaginaceae; genus Limonium; species Limonium bicolor. The sequence continues at coordinate 73,297,375 of CM041782.1, read as the reverse complement.
TGTGATTACCATAGCTTCTGAATTATATCATGATAGAAGCATTAGCATTGCTAATAGAAAACGTTGGAGAGAATGTCTTATATCTGGGAACTCTGCTGAAAGTTTTGGCGCGGGTCAATGTGTTTTGATCTCTGAGGATTGCAAATTAAAGTTGAGAAGAATTGTTGTGCAAGAAGCAGTAAGAATCAAAATAGAGGATTTAAGCTTCATAAGAATGATAAGCAATGTTTGTCCTTCATGGGACCCAAAGGTATAAAACAACTCGAACCAGAAGGGTGTGAAGGAGACGTTGATAATCATGTATATATGTTCCTTGTTCACCGGTGATGGAAACAGGAGGGAAACTCAGTTATGGTCATCGGTTTCATTTGTTTGAGATGGAGAAATGTAGAGGTATAATTGAATGTAAAGAGGAGAAAGGAGGCGGTGACGACGCAAACCGATCGCCAGTTGAGGTGTTGGGTCTTTCAGGTAATGCAGAGAATGGAGTCAAATGTAAGGAGCAGGGAATTTGTTGAATTCCGAAATATTAGATTTTAGTGTATAAAACGGGGGCATGCTGTATTCAGTGTTATAGATCGTACAAATTTTATGATGGTGTAATTACGTCTCGAATTATATTCTCTGATTTCATTGTTTACGAGAGGTTTTCTTAAATTGCCCTCCCAAGTATTTGAATTGTAGAATCTATCTCGATCCCAATCTTGGCTTAATTAATTGCTTATTTAAGCTTACTCATTCATAAATTTAGGGTATTTCAGTCCTTTTGCTTGTGAGGTAGTAGGGTCCTATCGACTGCTAAGCATGTCGACCCAAGTTGTCGCTAAAACTGGTCCCTCTACGGGAATTATCCTTTTGGCAACGTCTATTGTATAATATAGTCTTTCTCCACAGGTTGATTGTATGACATTAAGTAGATGCCGGATCGGGTTTTTCCCGAGTGTGAGGAGGCTTTCTACCTCTCGGTGTTCTCTTTCTAAATTTTAAGAGATGATTAGGGACGTGGAGGTTGGGTGCAGGTGCTTGTAGGTATCCAGTAATTACTGGGGAAGAACCCTAACTAACGCGCCTCACATACTAACCCTTACCCCGTTTCCCGAATTCAGGTTTTCCTATACTCGATACTTCTCTGTTCCAGACATTAGAGCGTAACTACGCTCTGATACCACTTTCTGTAACACCCCCGAATAAACATCCAACAATACTAACGTCGCGCCCTAATAAATCACGGTTAACTACGCAGCAGTTCAAAACTCTTCGGGTGCCACAGATGCCAACCACCCACGTGGTTGACAAACAATTAATAACACCTAGTTACGGTCTGAAATGACTGGAAACAACCCTTTATCATAGACTCATACAATTTAAGTTACAACTCCCAAATGCCGAGTGTCTACAAAATTAGCATATCATAAACTGAAAATTACATCTCGGGTTTAGCAACGACCCTTACTTTGAACATACTACTACAACTCAAAAGTAATGCCCTGATGGACTACCCCCATGGTAGCCATCCCGCCTACGCTCCGTTATCGTCCGACACAAAACCTGTAAAATTGGGTTGTAAAGGACTCAGCAAACTACGCTGAGTATGAATGTGTGTAGCCCGTATGTTGCCGGGCTACACGCCTACTTGGTCGAATATTATTAAGTTAATTTACATGCTATACTAAAGCAGTAAAATATACCACAGCACATCATGATATCATACACACTTAGAGGTAGCAAGCATTAGCATCAAGCAACCAAGCACAACAAGCTGCTAACGTAGCAACAACAACCAAGCAAGTAATAGGACGTGTGCGGAGGTATATCATACCGTCGATCCTCACTATGGGATCATTCAAGAGATTGCGTATTGTTCGCTTGTTCTTATTACACAAGTTCACCTTCCTTCTCTTGCACCGAGTCAGGGGATATAGGTTAGATCCCAAGACTTTATTATGTAGGTGCTATTCATTCCTCGTTTCTCAAAGGGTCACATTTGTGAATGTTTCTTATCTGCTTGGTCTCATTACACAAGTTTTCGTTTATTCTCTGGCACTGAGTCAGGGGATATAGATTAGAACCCGAGACTCTATTATGTGGGTGCTAATCATTCCTTGTTTCTTTAAGGTTATTTGTGAATTCTCTTATCACCACAATTTGGAGAACGTCTTCTCCATAGCCAATCCTCCATTCCCGGCGTCATATGCCGAGAAAGAGGGGTCATCTCTGATAAGTGTGAAACATATAGGCTTTTTACAGTTTAAACACCTTATAATTTGTAACAATTCAGGCAATGTATCCCACTTATTATGTGTTTTTCCTAAGATTGATGTTTTGATAAGAACTGATGTATTTTATATGCTAAATATAAGAAAAAAACCAGGAAATGAAGAAGATTTTACATCATAAGGATTACAGCACAACAAACCGGGAACAAATCAGAGAAGAGACACAAAAATTGGTCACGTCCTGGTCAACTTGGCCGGACGCAAATCCGGAAGTCTCATGTCCGGATCCGGACGTGAACCGGATGTGACCTAAAAATCCAGATCCGAGAGTTCTCTGTCTTGTCCGGATCCAGACAGCGATCCAGACATATTTCGAGTTTCAGATCTAGAGGTTCTGTGTCACGTCCAGATTCGAACACAGATCCGGACGTCACATAGAGATGAAAAATAAAAACGCAACCGCGCTGATAATCGGGCTTTCGGCGCAATTATCAGCCGAAAGCAAGTTAAGCCCATACCTCAACGTTTATTAATACACAGCCATGCTCAATTAATGACGAATACACCACACTTCCACTAACCTATGTTTCATTTCTAAGCCTATATAAACCCAGCTCCTGTTTCATTTCAATTCGTACCTGACTTCACAGTCTAACTCCTCTCCTCTCCACTAATCCTTTCGTTCACTCATTCCATTCATCTGCTCATCCTCACTAAACTTCCTCCATAATCCTTCACTCTCACCCACTCACACAACCCGCATTCATTCACAGCATTTAGCCGTGTCCGGATCTTTGTCCGGATCCGGACTGCACCCAAACACCACGTCCGGATCGTCGTCCGACCCGGTTTAGCCAGATGTCTCACAAAACACTGCGTCCGGATCTCCGTCCGACCCAATCCATCCGGACGCCTCACAAACTCGCCCAAAAAATTTCCACTTTCATCCCATTTCACCAATTTCACTCCATTCCCACCAAATCCAACCTCTCAGCCAGCATAGTGCAAGGACAAGGGTGGATCGAGCAAGAAGATCTTCGTAACAAATGATTTCTCTCAACTCTCTCTTATTTATGATTTTAATTGCTATGTCTAGCTAAGAGGATATACTCTAGGGGAAGGGATGTTGTAATTAGTTAAACTCTGCATTATTTTACCGCTTTATTGAGACTATTTGGATTGTTCAGGTTAATGCTTTTTAAGTGCTTTTAATAAACGTCATGAATTTATTATAAGCCCTCGAATCATGTTATGATCAGACAAGGTGATTAGCATTGATGGTCCTATTAACCTGTTACCTGTGATAATTGCAATCGGATAGATTACATTAGCCATTAGGAGCTTTAGTCCGGACCAAAAACCAAACTAATAATTCTGTACAATAAAACCATCTAGATATACTTGCTAGGTCTAGACTAGAACTACGTGTCCTGTCTAGATGAGCTATCTGGAATTAAGACTTAATACAGAATAGATAATTGAGAATTACAAGCCGATCCAAGTCTTCGCTTAAGTAGTAGAATATGCAGAACCTAGCTAGTGAAACAACTCCCTGAACCTAGAGTACCGTTCACCTTTCCAAATCTATCACTTTAATTTATCTGCTATTTACTTTCTTGTTATCTATTTAGAACCCAAACCGAAACAAACCTCCTCTTTAGTTACCCATTGCCTAAGGCTAGACTTATTACATCAAGTCTCGTGGATTGACACCTGGTCGCTTCATAAATTGCTATACTACTATGACCGGGATTTTTGCAACCCGACGATCTATTGAACTGTTGATTTCTAGGACTAATTCTTAGCATTTAATATATCAAATAAATCGTTTGCAATCTCTAGACCCCAGGATGTGCTCGCTACTCCTCCAGTCCCGGCGTCATGCGTCGAGAAAGAGGGGTCATCTCTAGACCCCAGGATAGCTCTCCCTATTTATCTTTAATGTTATGGGCCTCTGCCCCCGGATACAAAGGGTCCGTATCCCTATTATTATTATTATTATTTATTATTTTATTATTTTTTTATGTTTTTATGTCATGGGCCTCTGCCCCCGGATACAAAGAGTCCGTCTCCCTATTTATTTTTAACTGGTATTGGCTTATCATTATCGTTGATAGCTCGACACCATAGTGGGTGTCATTAGTATCCCTCTATAGTTAAGAGGAGTTTCCTTGATTTATGTAATTTCCTTGGTTATTGTGACATTCAATGAGTTTTGTCACGTAGACTTTCGTAACCGAGAAGTGATTAAGTTACTGTGTGCGCGCGAGCAAAGTATAACAAGAATATAGCACGCAAATAAGCAAGATAACTAAGCAATCCATTCACATGCTTTACACAAGCTCACAGCAGACAAGTAAGCACGGTAAACAAACATCCGTCTTCATGCATTAGTCTTGTGGTCATTGTCAAACAAGGCACACAGCAAACAAGCCGTGTAACACGGCAACATACGAACCACACATGTCCATACCTTATAATAGTCGTCACTGATACTTGCACTAAAGTTCCCCCGCTGCTGGTGTGACTTATTCCTGTAATTGTTATGCGAGCGGGTTAGATCGTTTGATCCTGCGTTATTGTTCTTATCGCTACCTATAATGGTTAACTTAGACTTAGATATTATTACTTGCATTGTTAGCCCTACTTCATTTGTTTGCTTTGAATTCACCACTTTAGGCCAAGTAGTACCATGTTAAACAATTCACAGTTTTTCCCCCGGTTTAAGTCTTAAGGGGTTTGTTAGACTAAACCTAATTACCATTCAATCCTCCATGACTTGTCAAACCTCTAAGTCTACAACCACTGGTGAATCTTTCTTGTTTAACCTACGAACCCCTTGGACATTTACAAGTGTCCAGCATTTCGGTTTGTTTCTCCCCTTAGTTTGTCCTAGCTTCTAAACCCATTTCTCTTTTATTTAGCATTCGACCCCAAAATGTTCTAACCCTTTTCAACTCGCCCTAGGTTCTTCTTAGGTTCATATTGATTTTGTTTGCGTTTTGTTCGCTAACCTAATTTAACCTAGTACCAGACTACTCACGTTAATTGCTAGGCTTCCATATATTAAATCTACACATGCTATCCTTACTATATTACAGTTTTATCCCCTAAAACCTTAACATACATTTCACTAGTTAAATAGGTCCTACTTTGGCTAATGATTAACGTAGTTTCAAGCCTTTTAAGGTGTGACCGAACTAACCTACAATCAAGCTTTAAATCTGTTCAGGTTTCCAGACCACTACACCAGATCCTCGGCACTCATGCGGTAAGGTTTTCTCTCACCCAACTTAATCATCAATCTGGTTATACTTACTTATTTTATTTGACAACTTATGACATTATTTTTCCTAGTCCCCTAATCTTACCCTAGGCTCATTATTATGCTAACACAGCTCTCATAACATTCCTGAAAAAAATGATTATACAGGGATCACAAGTTGCAGATTTTATACACTAGTTGTTGTGTACTTATCTATCTAATCTCACCTTCTAGGCACTAAATAGTTTTATAACTCTTTCATTCCTGTGCACAGACTTAGTTAGGTGCTGCAGCCATGTTTTGGACTCATCATCCAGCTAATTCCACCCTTATACAACTTCTGAAAATCGGTTATACAGAAGCAACTGTTTTCAGAAAACTGGAACATCACTGTAAGTACTTCCTCTTTCATCCCTCTCTAATTAACTAACTGACTCATATTCTCTTCCCAAGATATTTACCCACTTAGTTCAGTATGTTAATAGGCTTTTGAATCCAAGAACAGACCCAAAACAGTATAGGCAACATCCTTAAAACTTCCTCGAACAGGACTGAACAAAACCGGAAAAACCTGAAACACAAGGTTGGCATGTTTCTGCTCTATTTCCTTTCTGGCTAACTGGTTTGGTTTCTAGCTTTCTCTCATTATCTAGTTACTTGATTAAATGTCTTAACACAGTTTTCTTTTCCTCTAACAAACCCGTAATCACATGAGCAAATCTCTGAGAAGTTAGTAAACAGAAAACACAGGAAAATTTCAGAAGCTGAACTATCTTTCAGTGCATTAAATCAGTTCTCTCTTTTGTTTAAAAAACTCCCCACGGGTTGGTAGACTAGACAGAACCTTTATCAATGTTTAATATTCATTATCAATTCAATACTACATCCCTAACTCTTCTGGAAAGTTTGTATACAGAAACAATGAACTTCAGACTGACAGGCAAAACACCATGTGTACTGTTATTTAAGCCTTTCTTATAATTTATCACCCAGCCCTCTATTCCCCTCAAAGTATTTACCCCTCTAGCTGAGTGCTTCAGCGAATATTTCTTGAACCTAACAACCACCTCAAACAACACTATTAACTCCCCTTAAAGTTGTTATACAGAACCGGTATTGTATGCAGAAACTACAACACACGCTGGGTAACTTCTCTTCTATTTCTCTTGTTATCCATTGGTCTGACCTCTAACCTCTCCCTCATTGATTACACATGTAGTTAAGTGTTTTATCAAGAATTTTAACCCAAAACAAACCCAGAACCACATTATTAATGCTACTAAATTCCCATTACCCTGAAACCGAAACTGTAGAACTGAGATTGAACTTCGTTTCTGCATTCTAGTTCCTCTGTTCCTCTCTCTGATGTGTTAACTTGTTTCTCTAGCAGTCCCAACTTATTTCCCTTAGTCTAACATGTTGGCAAGTTTCTAAACTTATTATCCAGCTACTATAATCTTCAGCATGTTTCTGGATTTGATACTACGGGGGAGAAAGTTGCAGGGTTTAACTCAGTTCTGCATTGGTTTCATTTCTTAACTCCTACAGATTTACCTTGCTAACTTTACCTATTAGTTAACTCGTAAGCAAATGGTACTTTGGTTACCTAATACTTCAGAGTTTACTAGTTATGATCCCAGGGCAGTTCTTTACATATTCGACATCAGGAACCACCAGATATCAACCCCAAAACATCACGGCTACTTTGTTGTTATTGGAGCAGCTCACAAACAGGTATCGGTTCCAGTTTATTGTTACCCGGTTTATCACATAGCTTAGATCAAAACCTTCACCAGATTAAACATAGCTTTCTTTTTGGTTTCTAAAAGCTTGGCGTTTAGACCACCATCAATCAGTTAGTTAACCAGTTTTCTTTTGTAGTAATACTAGCTTCATATCAACAGATTTTTTTTTGTTATCGGTAACTCTTGAGCTTGGTTTATCACTTCCTAATCAGGTGTTTAAACCACCGTTTTTTTTACCAGTATATTAACCTCACAACAGATTTCCTTTTTCAGCTCATCGATATCAGTTTTAACAAGATGGTTTCAAGCTAAGCTTTACCAGTTTTCAGTTATTTGTCACAATGGATTTTTAATCACAGATAAAGCATGAGTTTGCGCAAGGTTTAACTTCTCAAAACTTGGTGTTCAATCCACCAGTTGGGCAGTACATAACCCACATAGCATATAGCATTTTATAGCCTATTGTTAGCTGATTAACCCAATAACCACGAGCAGAATTTTACACAATACCAAATATAGTTTTAGGTATTAGTTTGAGTTACAACCTTGGGGATTTTTCTGCTGGGTTCCCTTGCTGTTTTCCTTGATTTAATTCGCTCCTAAACAGAATCAAGTATCAAGGTAAGTTCGTTGTTCATCTCAGGTTCAGCAGACAGTGTTAGCAGAAAAGTCTCTCAGTGGATCTTACCTTTCTCAGAGGTGCTTACTCCTGGGTTTTATTTTCCAGTTTGGTTGGCATTTCGATTCAGGCCTTTGGCTTGACAACCAATCATGCACAAGAGAAAGGTTCCTGGTTAGCAATTCTTTAGTGGTGCTAAAACAGAAACAGAATACACGGGGTGGGTCGGTTTATTGCCTTACCTTGGATCAGATTGCAAGGCAGTTTGGGGTCAGTTCCTGGATGATGCATGGCGAAACTTTGAGGCGGTTGATCAGAGGGATTCTCGCATGCAATGGTTAAACAAGAAAGAAAATCAGTACTCAGTTTCTCATGCACCCGAAACAGAGAATACACACACGGGTTTTACAACAGACAGAGTTTAAGGTTTTCCTGCTCTCACCTTCCGGAGATTGCTATCAGAGATCCCACCAGTGGAGTTGCATGCAAAATGTTCGCGTGAGACATGCAGGGGATTAGAGGGATCTGGTAAGACTTTCTGACCGACTCGAACAAAGAAGCAAACAGAAACTGAGGAAGGTTAGATTTTCTTTTCGGACACTCGAAACAGAGAGCTGAAGAGAACACAGAACAACAAGTACAAACTGGTGGTGTTTACCTGCACTAGGCTTGCGCAAGCATGGAGTGGATCCCTTGAGGGAACTTCCGGCACCCAACTCAATTTGCTGGTTGTACTTATGTCGCCAGTTGCTCTGTGTCATTCTAGATTCTCATCTGGTAGTACTCCAAGTCTCGAACATGCAAGGGAAGAATTTAAGAGGTTTGGGTTAAGGTGGAATTGTGAAAGGCAAAGATCGCCAAGGAAGAGACTGGGAAGTAGAATGGAACGTTTTGGGTAGAATCATAGTGGAAGAGAAGGATGGATTCGAGTACGATTTACCTTGCAGTTATTGTCTCAACTGGGATGTTGGGTTCCCGAATTGTTTTCAGGACTTCAGACCCTCCCAAACGGGCATGCAACCACAGAGAGAGCACCCAGAGCTTGAGTTATGTTCAAGATGCGAAGGGAAAAATAAACTGATGCAGTTATCAAGCGGCGGATCGGGAAGAATAAAGAAGAGGAGAAGATGAGTCCTTACCATGCGTGAAGAAAAGGGGAGTTCGAGCCCTTCTCTGACTTTGCGCGCATCGGGAAACAACTGGGAGGAAGTGGATGGTAGCGTGGGTTTTGAAATCTGGATTCACACATACGAGGAGGAATCGGGAAGATGGAAGGCTCCAAGTGGGATTTTAATCGGGGTACAGACACACAAGAAGGAGAGGCACCGATCAACCGTAATGGGTGTATTAGTAATTGGAAATCGATATAATACCTGGGTGGATGGGTAATCGAGAATTAGTGGGACTTAGCGGTATTTTCAGATATCACAAGAGAGGGGGACTGATTAATTGTTAGTCTGTTTATAATACCATACGTATAAGTGTTGTAGTACTCCACTAGACATTTATTTGTGTGACTCAATGAGTCTTTATGTTGTAATGTTTGTACCCGATAACATAGCTCGTATATTATATCCTCGAAACATATGTTATTTTGTATGATCGCTATATGTCAACGAGTACCTCATATTTTAGGTTGCATAGTGCATTACACCCGCTTCGTGTACGAAGGTCCTAACATGGACTAATTTAGTTTACTCAATTCTATTTATTAATTCCGGAACCGAAGGGCACCCATGCTCATATTACAATGTGACTTGTTATCACATTCCCGGACATATGTGTGTCCTTTAGTATCTTAGGGTATAAGTTGTAGTACAATTATACATTAATGTGACCAGTTGGTTAACATACCACACATATTCATGATTTCATGTGTTTTAAATTGTTGGGGGTGTTTCAAATAGGTTTTCAAGAGTTATGCCCTTTTATTGGCTTCTTGATTTCTCAAATGTATTTCATGTTTTCTATTAACAATTCATCTTGATAACCAAAACAACACCAGCAGACTCTTTAGAATTTGGTCTTTACTACTAGACATGTCAAGCATTTTTCAGCCTTTGACATTCTAACTAAAAGCTTTTATCTCTTTGGTGTTGACTTTTTCTTGCTTCTCTCTTAATTTCGAAAAGCATCAAATGGATTATTCATTTGGCTCCCAAATTTGTTTTAGCTTGATTGGTGGGAGGGAAATGTGCCCTACATTCATGGGAACACTGTTCCAATTCTAAGAGGGAAATCTAGTTGACAACGGAAGACTTCATTCACAAATCTCTCTCTTGGAGATGGGATAGTCTCTTTGCTTGTTTACCTTTAACCAAGATTCTTGAATACCTCCGAGATGATTTCATGAATGAAGATATGGACTCATGTCTGGATGCTTTGTGGAACTTGGGCCGAAATGCGTGTGAATTGACACTTAGGCCCGAATGTATTAGAAGTGATACACACGGGCGAAAAATGATTCATTAGCTGTGAATTGGCACTTGGGCTGACATGTTTTGAGTAGTGAGTGTGGCATTTGGACAATAATATTTTGAGGATGTGCCGCTTGGGCCAGAATGTGTTTAGGTTAGAAATGAGGCACATAATCCGGAATGATTTCTAAAACACAAATAGGTATGTGGGCCTAAATACCCTTTATTTGAAAGTGAGGCACATAGGCCAGAAGAGATTATATGAATGGGTTGCGGGGCAAAAACATTTTCAATGGAAATGCCTGATTGATTTTTAAGTCTTATGAATTATTTCAAGTTCAAGTGGATTTCTTTCTACGGGCTACAACCTAAATGGGCCAAAATGAATGATTCAAATTTTTGGGTCAAAAATGAGATTTCTTAAACCTAGGTTATTGGGCCAAACATAGACAAATGACTTACCTACTTAGACTAAGTTGGGCCTTTTGGAAAAAAAATAAAGTCGGAGATTTGGGTTTAGCTGAATTAGATGTAGGGAAAGATCCTATCAATTTCTAAGGTTGGTAGTGGTCCAATCATACAAGGAAATAAGATTTACACATAATTTCAACATGTCCTCGCTAGACGATTTAATCAATCTGGGTTAGGATCAATCTGGAGAGGTGTTATAGGCTCAAATGCAGGTCTTCGCAAAAGGATAGGGTTTGTGCGCTATGCTCTTTGGGATAGGGGCTCGGGTCTAGGTTGTCGCAAAGGGATAGGGTTTGCACACTATCCTCTTTGGACTTTCCCACTTTGTTCAATCATGGCAAGGTGTGCGTCTACGGTCGGATCTTTTGACTGACCAAACATTGAGTTTGGTAAGGATACTGCCAGAGAGATGCTAGGAGTCGACGCCTATGTATTAAGGGGATGAGGCTCGTGTAATGTCTTCCTCTCTTTTACCACTTATTCACATCACCTAAAAGGCGTGAGTCTCCAACATGACCACCTAATGTGGGCCCAGGTAGAATTGGTTTGCGCGGACCCTGGACACTCTCATATGATGAATAATTACGTAAAAAAAGTGCCCATAGAGGCAAATCAAACAATATAGAAACATCCGTAAATGACTTCTTTGAGTAAAGCCTTCTTATCTTAAAATTAAGCTAGTTTAAATTAAGATTAAGTTCCTCAGCAAAGTCGCTAGTCCGTGAGCCCCGAGGTTTTCAAAGCTTATCCTATGTTGATTGGGTTGATTAGAATCAGATTAGGTACTAGGTCCACTTATATCCTAAGCTAAATAACTATGTTATAAAACTATAATTATTAAAACTCGGGTTAGCCCACTACAAAATGTTACGAGTTGCCACCTAATTTTAACCTACGGTAAATTAGGAAAGGTTAGAGTCCGTGTTTGGGAGCTTGATATATAAACTTTCCGGGTTCAAATTACTTTCACTACTTTACTAAGTTATTTCTCCTCTACTTATGTCATTAACGACTTATTATAAGGTTGATTTAACCTAAGTGTGCATGCTTCTATATTTTATACTTTCTAACATTTTTTGTTTGAATTTAAAAGTGAAAATATAAATCCTTAAACTAGGGTTTTGAGAGATGAATTAGGTCAAAATTTAAAATGTCCGTCCAAGGACCTATTGTCTATACCCATGGACCCTAATTAACTTAATTATATAGAATGTTCAAATTTGCAAATGATCAAAATTATAAAGGGTCCGGAGCCACAAACAAGTGTCCGTGGGCCAGACATGTACCTAAAAACCTTATATTTTAAAAGTAAAATTGTTTAGTCACCGTTCAGGGGCGTCTGAGGCTTCGAACAGGGCGTCCAAGACCTCAGATGGGATGTCCTTGGGTGCAGACCGCCCTCAAAAGGTGGCGTTCTAGTGTTTTCTGATGGTATTTTTACCTTAAATTTTATGGGTAGTTTCCTTAAAAGATTTTAAACACATTAGTGATCGAAAGATTTCAATATGAAGTCAAATTTAACATCAAATTGAACTCACATGTTGCTAGGCAGAAAGTAAGTTAAACCCTAATTAAGACATCTGGAAAAGTTGATTTGATAAACTTAAACTCAGAGTGTATTAAGATCATAGGAGTTTAAAATTTTGATTTCTAACCTGTTTGGATCCCTGAAATTGGACGCTTCATCACGTCAAGATTCTCCGATGGCTTTGTTGATGGCCGATTCGGTTGAACTTTGACTTGAGCTTATAAATACATGATACTGATGGTATTTTCCTCATGTTTTGGTGGTGATTATTCTAACTTTTGGTATGATGCAGAGATCGGGAGTGGGAAAAAATATGGGAGATGAGTTCATGGTAGTCTTTTCTGAATTCGTAGGGTCGGAGAATGTATTTTGAGTCGATATGAAGAGTTTGGTATATAAGCAACGAATGAGATAAATAAAGTTTGGTAAAGAATCTAAGTTTACTGAAACTAGTCGGATAACTTTTGGTGGAATCTGATTATAAAATTATACCACATGAAAAAAAGGATATTTATGAATTTTCCAATGAAATATTATTTTATTTTAATAAAGGAATATTTTTAAAATCAATTTTTCATCAAATTTGTTTAGAAACTAAAAGATAATCATTGGAAAGTCAAAAATTCAAAGTCCAGAGCATAATCCGTTATGCTATACATATCATCCTTTATCATATGTTAAAATTTCATGACATTTTGAGCTGTATTGGGCCATTTTTGGGGGAGAGATAAAGTTATAAGATGACTTGTATTTTTTCTTTAGCTTTGGGCTTCAGGCTTCAAAAAAAATTGTTGGGCTTTCAGCCTTGGATGGGCCTAATAACCAGATTGTAACTTTCATTTTAATGGTGGAAGCCCATTCTTTCTAATTTTTGAAATTTGGCTCTTTTGATTATAAAAAAGCTTATAAATTAAAAGCTAATTTTTTAAGATAAAAATTATCAAAATTTTTGAAAATGCCCTTTATGCTTATAAAGCTGTCACAACCATCCTTGGGTGTGTGGGTTAATCATGCAAAGACAGGAACTTTTTTGTGAACGCCCTTAGGAATTCAAGATTCTAAGTCTTTAGACCATTTTGGCCTTTTATACATCTGTGCCTAACAGGGCTCCTTCCAGGGGCAAAATTTTTGGGTATAACAGTTGATCCGTAACTTGCAGAAGTGGAAACCACCAAATGGGCTCTAGTACTGGAAATAAGCACTCACGAGGAGTTAGAGGTGAGTTACTTGGGTATAAAATTTCCGGAGGCAACAATCATAGGTTATAATGGCATTGTTGTTTCCAAAGGATTCCATCTGGCAAATATAGGGGAGCGTACACAAAAGGGGGTAGAGGGGGGGAAGAATGGAAAGGAGTGGCGGTGAAGGAGGGAAATTGGGATAAGGTTGAGGACGTGAATGTAAGAGCCGAGCATGGTGAATGATGGGAAGTAGATTGCTACTTATACACAGCTTCATCAAAGATTTCTGGAAGATGCATGGAAAGGCGTGAATGGAAGCATGCAAGACGGCTAGAAGGCTGACAAAGTAAGGATGACCTTACCAAACCCTTTGATGTCGCGTGAGTAGTTGGAGGTGGCATGATCCTAGCTAATAGTTGGAGATGATTGAGAACAATCTAGAATGCAAAAGGGCAAGAGAGGCTTAGGTCATGCAAGGGCAAAAGACAAGACTTGGCAGATTGGCTCTCGCCGAAGGGAGAAAAGAGAAGAAGAGATTTTGCATTTTATTGTAGAAGGGTTTTTAGCGTCTCACACAAAGGCTAACAGAAGTTGGATGATTTGAAACAATAATCCCGTTGAGAATGGAACGCGCTTCACGCGCTTAACCCATCTTCTCCACTGGCGATTTTCCCACCCCGTAGCTTCCCCCTGCCCTGGTTCGTGGCTCCGCCGACGTCCACCCCTCCCCTTCGCCGCCGACGTCCACCCCCATCCCTTCGCTTGGTGATTCCCGGCGCCTCTCGCCTGGTGGAGCCGTCCCCGCCCTCTGGAGCTCCTCCAGTAATCGCGCCATGGGGAAACGCAAGCCAATCACCAGGTCGTCCCCTGCCCAGTCTCTCCTCCCTCGCCGCCGTCTCCCGTCGCCTGCCATGCCAGCGGAACTGCGCCGCCCTCCCTCTTCTCCGGTGGTGACTGAAGCCGCCTCTCAGGCGGGTGTCGATGAAGACGCCCCTGCCTCCTCCCTGCTTGCTCGACCTGAGACGATGTCGCCCCCGCCCAACAATTCCTCGGCGCCACTTGCTACGGAGGGGCAAACGCCTGGAGCTGCACCGGCCATCTCCCTGGTGGTTGACCTTGCTGCTCCTCCACCTGCTGAAGCTCCCTCCCCTGTTGTGCTTGCGGTCTCCAGCAACCCCCCCCCCCCTCGGCCTTTCTGCTGCGCCCAACCAACCGGCCTCTTCGGCCAAGCCTCCCCCCGTGGCTTCGGCTGCTAATCCAAAGCGCCAGCCCAGTGTAGTTTCTCACCAATTAAAGGTCCAATCTCTAACCCTCCATCCTTGGCTGCCAACGGGTCCTCTGACCCTGCTTCTTTTTTAGAAATATTGCTTGCTAAACAGAAATGTTCTGCTGGTATGTCTTTGAGTGATGTTTCCTGTGCTGATGAAGGGGACAACCCCTTTGTCTCTATTGTTGAAGAGGATCTGATTCCTGAAATTGAATACTGGCAACACTCCCTTGTAGGGCACATTTGGGGTAAAAATTTGGGTTTAATCTTGTGAGAGACTTTGTGAGAAGGGCGTGGAGTTTTGTTCCCACCTCAAATTCTGCTCCATGAAGAGGGATGGTTTATGTTCAAATTTGACAAAGAAGAGGACCTTGAGCAGGTCCTTAGTAAAGGCCCCTGGCTTTTAAACTCCTCACCCTTAGTGCTGAAAAGATGGTGCTCTGACATCTCGTTTAATCCCAAAGACTTGAACCGTATCCCAGTCTGGATCCAACTGCCCAGTCTCCCCATCAGCCTCTGGTCCCGTTCGAGTCTAAGGAAAATAGGTTCTAAATTAGGCGCTCCCTTATATACTGACCAGTCCACTGCCGACAAATCCCGTATTTCCTATGCTAGGATTCTAGTGGAAGTGGATTTTAATCACGACCTTGTGAGACAAGTGGAAATTCGCACTCCTAAGGGCTCTATCTCTCAGTCTGTTGTTTAT
Source organism: Limonium bicolor (assembly GCA_023374045.1). Taxonomy (NCBI): domain Eukaryota; kingdom Viridiplantae; phylum Streptophyta; class Magnoliopsida; order Caryophyllales; family Plumbaginaceae; genus Limonium; species Limonium bicolor. The sequence continues at coordinate 73,281,960 of CM041782.1, read as the reverse complement.
GAATGGGAGCCAGTCTCATGCGACTCCTGCAAGCAGCTTGGCCATCCTTCTCACCGCTGTCCCTCCTCTCAGGACCACCCGGCCCCTGTAGCGGCCCGCAGGCACAGAACTAGGAAAGCCCCTCCTCCTTCTTCTAACCCTCTACCCATCCTTCGTACCCCAGCCCCTCCCTCCCTCCCCCCTAAAACCCAGCCGATTGTTATCCCCTCTTTAAAGCCCCTCCCCCTTTCCTCTGACCCTAGAGGCCCCTCCTCGCCCCCGCCTCCCCCTTGGCTCCCAGACCCCCCTAACCAAATCTCCTTCTTTACCCTCCCTCTCTCCTAAACCTTTGTCCCCCTCCCACCAGCTGGTCCTCGAGCCCCCACCCTAGCTCCTTGGCAGCTGGTCCCTCCCCGGGTTAAACCTCCTCCCCCCCTCTCTTTGGCAGACCCCCCACTCCAGCTCACTAACTCTTTCTCCCCCTTTGAGTATGGGCCTGATCTTGTCGTCTCCTCCTCCTCCTCCCTCCCCTTCGTCCCCTTATGAAGATAGCCATCTGGAATATTAGGGGCTGTAATGACCCCGCCAAGCTCCGTGAAATCAAGTTGTTTGTTAGGACACATAACCTTTGCGTCCTTGCCCTTTTGGAAACCCGGGTTTCTTCTCATAACCTTCCCCTCATTCTCTCCCGCCACTTTCCCTCTTGGAACCATCTTCACAATTACCCTGCCCATCCCAACGGGCGTATTTGGATTCTCTTTGACCCTACCTTTATTAAGCTCTCCCCCTTGCACTCATCAGCTCAAATGATCACTTGCATAGCCTCACCCCTCGGCTTGCATCCCTTTACTCTCTCTGTGGCGTATGGCCATAACATCCCTTCCATCCGATCACTTCTGTGGTCCGAAATTGAGACTACAAGTAACTCTACCCCCGGGCCGTGGTTGGTCGCCGGGGATTTTAATAACGTACTCTATGCTGGAGACAGGCAAAGCAGCCGGCCCACCCCCCTAGGGATTATGAGGAGTTCGCTAACTGTGTTGCCCGAACCGAGCTAAATGACCTCCGCTTCTATGGCCACTTCTTCACTTGGTGGAATAACCAATACGATCATGATCGAGTTCTGGGGAAGATTGACCGTGCTCTGGTGAACGAAGCCTGGGTTGCTGCTTTCCCTCTTAGCTACTGTACCTTCCCCGCCCCGCTCATTTCGGATCACAGCCCTATTATTATCACCTTCCCCCGCCCAACCCCCCCTAAGAAGTGTTCAAATTCCTTAATATCTGGGCCAGGGACCCCACCTTCCTCCCCATGGTGAGCAATATTTAGAAAATCCCCTTCGATGGGAGCCGAATGTACTCTATTATCCAAAGGCTTCGCCTTCTCAAAAGGGATCTCTCTTCTCTTCATAGAACGGAATTCAGCTCTCTCTCCCATAAAGCTCAATCTATTAGAGAGGATCTCATTGACACCCAGGGAAGCCTTGATAGCGACCCTTGGAACCCCACCCTTATCTCTAAGGAAAAGTCGCTTCGCCTTGCTCTCCGTAAGCGAAACTTCCAAGAGCTCATGTTCCTCCGGCAGCTCTCTAAGACTCGTTGGCTCAAGCAGGCCGACATGAACTCAGCTTTCTTCCATAGAGCCATTAAGGCTAGACGGAACAAAAACTCCATCGCCACTATTACAAATGCGCTTGGGCAGGACCTCTCCGACCCTGATGACATCGCTAACTGCCTCATATCCCATTTCAAGGGCATCATGGGCACAAGACCCCCTACCTCGCGCTCTCTCTCTGACCTCAATCTGGACCCCTCCAGAACCCTCACTACCTCCAACTGGTCCTCCCTTCTTAGGACGGTAGATAACGCGGATATTAAGGATGCCCTTTTCACTATTGGGGACGACAAAGCCCCAGGCCCAGACGGATACACCTCCAAATTTTTCAAGACTGTGTGGCCCATCATAGGCGAAGACATTAGCCTAGCTATAAAAAGCTTCTTCCACACTGGTACCTTACTAAAGGAGGTCAACTCGACTCTCATCACTCTTATTCCAAAGTCTGAGTCTGCCTCCACCCCTGGTACTATAGGCCCATCTCTTGCTGTAACACGATCTACAAAATCATTAGCAAAATCCTGGCTTCCAGGCTTAAAGAGGTTCTCCCCAACATCGTTTCAGGTACCCAGGGGGCTTTCATAAAAGGGCGTCTCATTTCTGACAACATCCAACTGTGCTCATGCCTAATGAAGCACTACCAAAGAGCCCATATTTCTCCCCGCTGTATGATGAAAATGGATCTAAGGAAAGCTTTTGATACAGTTGACTGGCCCTTCCTTCGCGATACTATGGCTTTCCTGAACTTTCCTCCTATCTTCATTGATTGGATTATGCAATGTGTGTCCACCCCATCGTACTCCCTTAACCTAAATGGATCCCGAAGGGGTCTCTTTAAAGGGGAGAGAGGTCTGAGACAAGGGGACCCCCTATCCCCATATCTCTTTGTTCTAGTCATGGACATGCTCTCCCGCCTGCTCGATCAGCTCCCCTCTGAAACGGAGTTCAAATTCCCACCCGTCTTGCAAAACGCTCAGCATCTCCCACCTTTCTTCGCTGATGATGTCCTGTTATTCTGTAGAGGGGACCAATCCTCCATCTCTCTTATGCTCAATAAAGTCAATCTCTTCTCTGAAGCCTCTGGCCTTAAACTTAACCCAGCAAAATGTGATATTTTTCTTGGAGGGGTCAGCCCCTCGGAGATGAACTCGATCCTCTCCCTCACCGGCTTTAACCAGGGCACCTTCCCCTTCCGATATTTGGGTATTCCCATCTCGGCCAGAAAGTCCAAATCTTCAGACTTTGCCCCTCTAATCGATAATATTCAAAAGGCCATTTCATCTTGGGGTGGTAAACACCTATCATTCGCGGGGCGCCTCACTCTTATTCAAAGCACCCTGTTCGGTATTCTTGGCTTCTGGGCTTCGTCCGTCTCCATCCCCAAAAATGTTATCCAAATCATTGTCAAGAAGCTTCGTTCCTTTTCTGGTCCGGGGACTCAGCCAGCAACCCCACCCCTCCTGTGGCCTGGAACTCCATCTGCCTAGACAAAAGGAAAGGGGGGCTTGGCATAAAGGATATTTTTAAATGGAATATGAGCTTTCTCTTAAAAACCATTTCTGCCATCACAAATAACTCCGAGAGACTTTGGATCCAATGGATCCATAGTGTCTACCTGGGGCACTCCAACTTTTGGACCAGCACTCCAAAGGGGATGACCCATGGATATGGAAATCAATACTCAAAGCCAGAGATTGGTGGATCCTTCAATGCGGGTCTCCCCAAGATGCTATCTCGCTCTTCCACTCCTTTCCTCCCGTCTCCGTGTTAA